>VUQS01045280.1:12114-35169 GCA_015108495.1 Heterochromis multidens
ACAAATCTTTGTTTACTTGAAATCTCCAGTCTCGCTGCAGTGACTTATTTCAGAGTTTATTTGTCTTTGTTATTTTGACTTTATTTCTGGTTTCAACACTCCGCTGAGTGTTTCTATTGTTTAGACTCACATCAACCATGGGGATCTCCTCAGGACCGGGGCCAGGATGATTTGGCCCATTGGCCAACATACGGTTTGGCTGCTCCACACACTGATTCTGGTTTTGGTGTAGGTGACTCTGCATCTTCTTCCTCTGCTTCCTGGACGGGTGGTGATGATGAAGGAACAATAAGAGATCTACCAAACTGATATCCTCTCTTATTCTACCACAGAAGTTCAAAATATGAGTAACTATCCAATAATTTTATTTAAATGACAAGGTTTAAATACAGTACTGTGCAAAAGTCTTGTAATTTATTAAAGTGGTCTTAAGCAATAGTTCTCCAGACTTTCTGAAAGTCTTTTTTCCTCATTTTCAGTCCAGTCCTTGTACCTGACCATTTTCAGAGGAATGTTGTTTTGGTTGTTGAAACACTTAACACTGACCTATGAATCATTCAAGCATAGGCACCTAACTCAACGGATGAACCAGTGTTGTGTCTACACATAACAGACAACTTAGCAAAGAACTAATTTTAAATTAAAGTATTTTTAGGCACTTTGTTGCTAACAGTTTGTCACAAAAAACATGTTGCCATTTCATTAGTTGAATCTATGAAAATTGTCAAAGATAACAGAGTTTGACAGGCATTAAATAATATTTTTACACCAACAAGGTGATTTCCACAGAGCTATTAGCTAAAAACTTTAATATCTCGGTATGGTGTGCAGCGTGTCCTTAAAAATTTTGAGGAAACTGGACAATGAAGTACAAAAGAAGAAGCGGCAGGCCTAAAAAAATCTACAGCATATGAACAGTATTTGAAAGTCATTTCCTTAAGAAACAGGAAAAAATTAAGCAAAGACCTGACGCAGGACCAGATAGTTGGATCTGGCCCTTCAGCTGACCCATCTACTGTTCACTGAAGCCTCAGAAATGGTCTCAGTGGAATGGTGGCTGTCAATAAGCTATTGTTAAGAAAAGGAAACAGGGAGAAAAGGCTGAGGTATGCCACATTACACAAGAACTGGACTGAAAATCAGTGGCAACAGGTCTGATGGAGTGATGAATCCAAATTTGAAATTTTTAGTTCAAATCACTGTCAGTATGTATGGAGGAGGTCAGGAGAGACATACAACAGTGAGTGTCTGCAGCCATCTGTAAAACACAGTGGAGGCTCTGTCAGGGTTTGGGGCTGCATTACAGTCAGCGGTGTTGGAGATCTTGTCAAAATTGATGGATTTATGAACACAGAAAAGTCATCAGATTTTGATCCACCATGAAATACCATCTGGAAAGTGTCTGATTGGCAATGGCTTAATTTTTCAGCATGACAATGATCTCAAACACACTGACAATGCAGTAAAAGCATACCTGGATAGAAAAACACACAGCTGAACACTATCAGTCATGGATTGGCCTCCTCAAAACCCAGACCTCAACATTATTAATGCTGTGTGGGATCATCTAGACAGAGGACAGAACCAAAGGCAGCCAACATCCAAAGAAGAGCTTTGAATGTTCTTCAAGAAGCCTGGAGAACTATTCCTGAAGACTACTTAAAGAAAATACAAAAAAGCTACCTAAGAGACTACAGGCTGTGTTGAAGAATAAAGGTGGTCATACCAAATACTGACTTTCAAACTCATTAGAATTATACAAACTCTGTTTTTGCCTTTTATACTGTATTTCTATTAATGTTTGCACATTTCAATACATTGCTGCACCTATTTCTCATCTTCCTAGCAGAATATAGTGGCTCGAGATGTTTGCACAGTACTGTACCGCAAATTTTTCACATATAAAGATGCCGCTTTTTTCTTCTTTCCCATTAATCTTTTCACAAAACTTTAGATTATTCTTGTAAACCCCTTGGAGAGTATCATCCAAAAACTGGGAACCTCTGGACTTTACTAGCAAACTGTATGGTGTAGTTACAATTACTGTAGCTCCACCTCAGCCACCTCAACACTGATTCATCAGTTTCATCAATCTATTAATCTCATAATTAATAATATTTCAGTTCCAGAGGACAATTTCTGCAGAACAAGTGCTTTTAGTCGAAGTTACTTAATATGCATGCAATGTAAGGCTTTTGATTGTAATGGGGTATTTTTAGTTAGTTGTAATGGTACTTTTACTTTTAATTTGAAGGTTAATTTGAAGGTTTAGAGTCTTTTGTATACGGTGGAATCATTTATTTTTGCTTCAAAGACATACTTTGTTTTGCAGTAGGCCACCACACAAACGATGCCAACCACTAACAACGCCACACAGATGCCTGTGATCGTCAGCACCCGCCTCTGGTAGAGCTCCTCAGCCTCTGTGGATGCAAATATGCACATACAAACACACACACACGCACATGTCCGTGCATTGCAGAAAACATACCACAAATACACACGCACAGACACACCCACACCCACACACACATACAGCATGAGCACTACCCCATTGATGGTAACTACAGAAACAATTTTCCTCACTATTATCTGCTGTCATCATATCCCCTGTGCTGTCTCTGCTCTATCAAATCACATGCCTTGCACTTTTAATTGTATTGCAGTCACACAGTACTACCACAACACAGAGGAGTAATTCTACAATCTCATAACTATCATGAGGAAAAGCTGAGATGTAAACCTACAACCTGACACAGACTTCCTGCTGTCTTAAACAAGTTTATAATGGCCATGGGGATGTAACGCTACAGATGGCACTGGAAAGGATCTGATGCCATGCCTGTATGGATGGAGTCACACAAGACAAGTTGTCCAGATGAAAAAAAAAAAAGTTCAGTGTTAACTCCACAGCAGCCTGAGAACGAGATGAAAGTTTGGTATTCACATAGCTCGCCATCACGGTCACAAACATTAGACGATTTTAATCCGTTCCCTTACTTTTTATATGTTCCTTCTCTTGTTTGAACTGGTAATGTCTCTGTACAAGACTTTTTCACATGTGCACCCTGCAGGGTTTATCTCCTTTAGACAACAAAGAAAAGGCCACAGTATAAACGGCTGTATTTCTACATCTGTAATGTAGCCTTTTTCGACAGAATTTAACTGTTACCTCCTACTGAGAGTGAGGTTTGATTTTGCAAAGCAAATATCATCAATAACCAATCCTAATTTGTTTTTTGAATTAAATAGCAAGTTGACAGCAGATCGATTGTTTTGCTGCCCCCTGATGGTGTGGCCTATTACAGCCCAACAGTGATGTCACAGTGTACTGGAGTACAAGCAGCGAGCTGAAAATGTAAATTTACTACCTTAATCTTAAGCTGAGGTTAAAGGCAAAAAATTTTCATCAGTTAAAAAGGTGGAAATGGCATTGTTTTATGCATGGTGTTATGGTGTCAATTTTGTGAATTTGGAGCAAAGCTGCCAATTCACTGATTGTGATAATGAGTAATTGTTTATTCAGCAATTATTTGTGTGCTTTGGCTAAAGATGAGTTTCCCAGTAATCTAATTTATAGCTCATACTCTTGGGATAAATTATGAACTACTGTTTCTTTATTATATATTTTTCTATTGTGCAACTCTCCTGTAAGATTCTTGTTTGTTGGTGACAGCATTTTTATATTATAGCCATGACTCATAGACTGTATATACAAGATGGATGTAGCTACCGTGATATCACCCACTGCTATGCACTGATTTTGTTTTTCTGAAACCTGAAGAGATGAGTGAAAGGTGGAGCTGACTGAAAAACAGAGCGACACAGCACTCTCAGTACCAACCTGTCAATCACAAGGTAGGCATGCTCTAAAGCACACCCTGCTTTATTGTTTATTTTACTTTAAATGGGACCATCATTTACAAAATGAATATCATATTGTATGAAATAAGACTTTAAACTAGAGACTGAGACCATAAATCAAGTAAGAAGAAGGGTCTTTTTCTCATAGACTTCCACACAATTGGATTTCTTTCTGAAACCAGAGGAGTTGCCCCCCTGCTGGACATTAGAAAGAATGCAGGTTTAAGGCACTTCAGCAATGGCTTTACTTTTAAGACCCAGAGGCTACATCCATCTTTATACATAGTGTATGTCAGGGCTTTAGACAGATTTAGGGTGTTTTCATACTCATGAATCAGTTGAGTTTGTAAACCTGTAACTTTTTTTCTGTGGTCTGGTTTCTTTTCACACAGAGAAAAATCCAAGCAAACTAAAACGCGTCACTACAAACCATGTGAGAACATTCAGTCTGCTTATTGGCCAGATGTGTCTATGGAGCGAGCAAAAAAAGTAAATACAGGAAGAAGGTGCTGTGTTCTGGACTAGTGGGCTCTTGGTTTGTTTTATGGCTAGTTGCTACAGTTAGTATGTATTCTGCACATCTGTGGTACTCTGCCGCATCCTAGAATGCAAAGCATACCTGGCTCCAGGGAGGCATTTAGCTCAGACTTGGAGCATACACCTGGTAGCTGGGTAGGATCGAGGTCGAATCACATTTTTACCATAAACTAACAGCTCTGGAATCTGTCTGGAACCGGACCGAGACCACCTCCTCCAAAGGGTCTTGGTGCAATTTTTCACATCTGCACAAACAACCCAGACCAAGGGGGAAAATGAACCAGAGTTCAGAGTTTAGACTCAGACAGCACAGGTGTGAAAACATCCTTGGATTATGTTGAACTTTACTCGGTTCTAACAGATTTATGGTGATGGCATGTGAATCCTGTAGTGTATCCAATTCAGATTCTGGGGGCTGCTGTGGCGTAACACTCTGTGTCAGAACGAAAAGTGCAACAACACAGTGACAGAGGGAGCAACAAATAGAACAGAACATGAGGGAAGAGAGAGGGAATAAAAGCAGTAAAAGCAAAGTGGTGAGGAAGGAGGAAGCAGAAGGAAATACACAGAGGGAGAGGAAAGGGGCTGCATGGGGAGCAGGGGCGTGTCCAGGAAAAAGGCCCAGGAGAAAGAGGCTTGCAGGGACCAAAGACTTTGTCCTCTTATCAACTAACTGGATTATCGAGGTCACTGCATTGTTAGTTACAGCCAAATTAACGTCGTTGGAGGCTAGCAATAACTTTTTTATCACCCTAAACCTTCTGCAACACAAATATTCGTTTGTTGAAATAAGTTTCTACTCAGTTTAGATTAAAACTAACGCTGTTCACCAGTGGTGCCTGTCTATGAGTGAAACCTATTGAAAGAAATGGCTATGGTTTAAAAAAACATGGTTAGAAAAATTTTTAGTTAGTTGAAAACTTATCATTTAGCCTGTCAACTTTACCTAATTCATGATATCACCTTTCCGTTTCTACCCTCCCTCAAAAAAACTCTAGACACGCCACTGAAAGGAAGGAAGGGGGGGGTCTCTCTAAATAAAGGGCCTCTGTAGGGATTGATGAGCCTACGAGAGCCTTGGCCCAGCATTGTGTGTGTGTCACAGGGTACTGATACAGAAAGGCAAAAGGAAATGGGAAGGCAAGCTTGCTGGCACAGTGGGGCCAGCAGCGATCATGATTTAGGACAGGCGAGCTCTTGACTGTGACACTGAGTCAATCAAGGGCATAATAATAAGGACAGACTATGTAGTCAGGCTTTTTGCTGGCTTTTGGCAGTGCTGTGCAAAAATGCTCGCAGCTTGCATGTTTTTGTTCGACAGGCTGCTGAAACCAATATGCACATTGCCAAAGCCCAGGGGACGAGCCAGTTGCTTGTATTTATCAATGATGTAAAACATTTGCTGATTTTTGGGCAAAGAAGGCAGCTTTTGCTCTCATATGGTGTCTAGATAAACAGTTTTCAGTCGTATCAAGAGCCCTTTACACTGAGTTTGAATGCACCTCTGCATATTCTTCCATTATTGTATCCCTTCCCAGTGAATTTGTCTCTTTCTCTAATGTTGTTGGACCAAAAGAATAAAAGTGCATGCAAAGACGGGAGGTTAGGTGTCTTAAAACCAGGTTAGTGGGCAGGAGAAAAAGAAGGACAGGTTGTGAAAGACCCAGTTGTTGGTTTTAGAGAGAAGATGGCACAATAATGTGTGACTGTGAGAGGATCTTGGCACATCCTTTAAGCACAGCAAAATGAATAATAATGTTCCATACCCATAAATTCAATTCTGAGAAGCTCTGCCAGCGCAGAAAGTTGTCATGGTAAAAGGAAAGAGACACATAGGGTCAGGTGTAATGTCCACTTTGGAGCAGATATATTATTTCCATGTCCTGCATAGGCTGAACCAGGATATAGGTTAATTAGTGCTGCCAGCCAGAGTGACTGACACGTGTACCGTCCAGTAACAGACAGACAACTCAGACAGCCTCAGCTCTGTGATCCCCAGAAATGACAGGAAAAAACAAAACAAACCCAAAAAACAAAACAAAAAACGCGCACACACACACACACAAAAAAACCCAAACAGAAATCAAACATGAAGGGAGAAAATGAACCAAAAGCAGAAGGAAAGAGAAACCAGCAGGCAGGAAAAGGCATGCAGAGACAGAGAGAGACTGACAAAGACAGCAAGACAAGAAGCCACATCACTTACTGCTATATTTACTAGACCTCATTTCTGGAGTAAACAACATTGGACAGAAACAAAGTAAAAAAGAAAAGAAAATAAGACAAAAAAGTAAAGAAAACAAAAGATTAAAAAAAAGCAGCACTCTCCAACATAAAAACACAGTACAGTCGATGAGGCTGGCACAGCAAATGGGGGTGGGTGCTGTAACTCATTTGGCTAATGGCAACTGTGTGCCTTTGTACTGATTACAGCATACCTTTTGTATAACACTACTGCTGCTCATAGCTATTCAAGACTTTCATACAATTTACAGAGAAATCATCTCAGCATTCCCAATTTCTGGCTTTACATGCATTACTGGCCAGAATATTCCACCCTAACTTCAACTGCTCTAACTTTAAGCACTGTATGTTAATACCACTAGAAAATGACACAAATTGATTTAAAACAGCAGAGGGTGTTCCTTCACCATCACAATGCAAAAGAAAACAGACAAAATTCAGCATGAAGACAAGGCTTGATGGTGGGGTCAAAAATAAGCACACATTACATACAATAAAACCTGTTCTTGGTTTAAATGTGACATTATTCAGCATGGAAACTTCAATAATAGACAAACAGAAAAAAAGCACAACATGAACGTGAAGCAACACTGTATAACCCCTGGAAACAAGGAGAGGAGGGACATTTCCATCTACTGGTTTTATCTCTGTGTGATTGCTTGGACAGCTACCCGAGAGAGGTAGTTTGTTTCCGTACAAAAGAAGCAGAGCCAAGTGTAAACTTTAAAACTGCTAATTCTTTAACCATATGTTCTGGGATCTCATCTTGTTAATTATCTGACTGTGCCAATATTGGCTGAATGTGTTTTACTATCACTGCCCATGCAATCACAGGAGAATGACCAAACACACATTTTTTTCATCCCTGTGATTTAAAGGAATTGTTCAACATTTTGGGAAATCCACATATTTGACTTCCTGCCCAGACAACCAAGAGGGTTGAGTTATGTGTAAACTGAGCATGTTTTTAATATACTTTGATTGTTGGTCAGGATACCCACACAGGGGGGTGGAGCAAAACGCTGACCATCAGAGAGAAGGGGAAGACATAGTCCTGTTTAAATACAGGAAGACCAGTACACTCTTACAGCCAGTCTCTCCAGGAAGACATTCAGAGTGTTGCACTTGGTTGTCACAAATGAAAAATGAGAGCAGGGGAACAGGAGTTTCTGAAATTACATCCCACCCAGGAAAAACCTCTTTGAAAAGACACTGAAAAGATGACCCTGACAGACGTCTAAACAACGCTGATATTTGGTTAAAAAGGAAAAGGTGAAAAGCCATATTATCAGGTCGCAGAAAATACATCTCTCTTTTCCAAATTTGAGCTGGCACACTGAACTTCATAGAGAAGTCAGAAATTAATCAGGCATAACATTCAACCACTAATACAATTTTTTTTATTCAGAAGTGCAAGTAAATAACTGTAATTTGGTATCTTAATCAAAAAATAATATTGTACTATGCATTTTTTTTCCTTTTTTTGTGTAAAACAGTAAGCATTATAAATATAATTTTGATTAAAGGGCTTAATTACCAATACTGTCAATTTAGGGCAGCTGTAGCATAAACCTTACATTAGGTAGTGGTCTAATGAATTTGTATTGTATAAGAACTGTATGTATATAACTTATATGTGTGTGTGTGTATATATATATATATATATATATATATATATATATATATATATATATATATATGTACACACCTTCAAATGGTACATTTTTAGACCTTTAAAAAAAAAAATCACTCAGTGAGCAAACAGTTTGTTGAAAATAGGTTGAATTCATTTCTATGTAAAAGCCTGAAAATACAACTTTTCACCTTTAACACTTCAACTAAATTTAGATTTACAGTAATAGTAAAAAAAAATGTCATCTGGTCCTTACCAGATTTTAAAATTTGATAAATACAACCTCAGATCAACAACAACATGTGACAGATTAGACTGTGTTATTATTTATTTAACAAAAATTAAGACAAAATGCAGAAGCAATGTGTGGATAAACTTAATACACCCTTACCGCCTCCTTAGGAATTAAAAAGATAAGTAGCAGCCAGGTGCTGCTAATCAAATGCACTTGATTAACTGATCATCAGCAAGTGTGAGCACCTCTATAAAAGCAGACGTTTTGGCAGATTGCTGGTCTGGAGCATTCAGGTGTGTGTTAACACAATGCTGAGGAGGAAAAACATCAGCAAAGATCTTAAAGAAGCAATAATTGTTGCCGTTCATCAGTCTGGGAAGGGTTATAAGTTCATTTCCAAACAATTTGAAGTCCTTCATTCTACAGTGAGAAAGATTATTCACAGGTGGAAAACATTCAAGACAGTTGCCAATCTTCATAGGAGTGGACGTCCCAGCAAATTCACCCCAAGGTCAGACAAGTGCTCAGAGCAGTGCAGTGCTCAGAGGAAGTGCAAAAAACCCAAGAGCTACATCTCAGACTCTACAGGTTAAAAAATGTTCAATGTTAAAGTTCATGAGAGTACAATTAGAAAAAGACTGAACAAATATAGCTTGTTGCCAGGAGAAAGCCTCTTTTCTCTAAAGAGAACATGGTAGCACGGTTTAGATTTCCAAAGCTGCATCTGAACAAACCCCAAGACTTCTCGAACAATGTCGTTTGGACAGATGAGACCAAAGTGGAGATGTTTGGCCATAATGCACAGCGCCACGTTTGGAGAAAACCAAACACAATATATCAGCACAACCACCTCATACCAACTGTCAAGCACAGTAGTGGAGGGGTGATGATTTGGGCTTGTTTTTTGTTGCAAGGTCCAGTCAAAATCCAGACCTCAACCTGACTGAAATGCTGTGGCGGGACCTTAAGAAAACATAAATGTGCACAAATGAATGCCTGCAAATCTCAGTGAACTGAAGCGACGTTGCAAACAAGAGTGAGACAAAATTCATTCACAGTGATGTGTAAGACTGATAAGTTCACACAGAAAATGATTACTTCAGGTTATTGCTGCTAAAGTTGGTTCTACAAGCTACTGAATGATGGGGCATACTTAGTTTTTCACACAGTGCTTCTGCATTAAAAAAAAATAATGACATGGTGTAATATGAAATATGTTGTTCATCTGAGGTTGTATTTAAATAATTTTAAAAGGACCATATGATTTTTTTTATGTCCTGATACATGAAAGCAAGTCTACTTTCTTTTTCATATGACTGTAAAAGGGAAGCCTTTTAAAGGGCATCACTGAGGGGATATAAGATATAGTGGTAGCTCTCAAAGAGGACTGACACAAGAATCTTTTAGCCTAACTTAGTATAAAGACTGGAAAATGTTAGAAACAGCTTACCTGGCTCTGTTCAACAATAAATAATTAAAAAAGTAAAAACATTCTCCTCTTAGCTTTACTGTTTGCCTGGAAACCTTATGAAAATGGCAATACTCTAGTAACTCACAGCTTCCAGCCTCAAAACTAATAAAACCACAACTTTAACAACAACTTTAACAATTACACAGTAAATATGGAACACTTTAATTTAATATAACCTTTTAATCTTTGGTGCTAATAACATTTTTCATACCTTTGGACAGGACCAGGTAAGCTCTTTCCAGTCTTTGTGCTAAGCTAAGCTAATTATTTCCTGGCTATAGCTTTATATTTAATGTATAATCACATGAGCCGTAATAGTCTTCTAGCTCTGTTCAGAGAAACAAAGAAGAAAATTTCCCAAATGTTCAAGTATTCCTTTTATTTGATAATTATGTGACAATTTCTGAATATATTAGAAGTGAACCCTATATTAAATGTTCAAGCAGCATTTAGCTATATGCCATAAAAGGATTTTATCGGATGATCCATGGATGCTCATAGTGGAAACAACAGGGTAATACATACACAATATTAAGGTTTATCATAACCTTAACAAACTACTCAGATCTCATTTGAAAAAAGTCAGATCAATACACATTGAGACAGGCCCTCAGCTGAATAACGATGAGTGATGCTTTCAAATCTTATTACCTGAAGACTTAAAATGTTGAATACACTCAAACTCAAAATCTTATTTCCATTCACTTGCCAAATTGTTCGGATTTTGGACACACTGTCACTTTTAGCAAAAACTGGCAGCTGTTCAAAACAATGTCACAAGGACTCAACTTTCCAAAATGTAAAATTGTAAGATTTTTCTGCTAATAGATTCTATCCACATAGTTTTGCCTCGATTGCTCAATTTTGGCTTTTCTTCTTTCTGTTCAAAAACAAGCAGCACCAATGGATCATCTACAAAGAAAAGTAACAAAAAGATTCAATGAAAGCAAATAACTTCAACCTCCTGTGTTGCTCATTATGTTAATTCTCTGTCTCCTCTGTTTCTTTTAGTGTGAGCCTCTGGATCAAGCTGCAGCACAAGAACTTTTGGGTATAATTTACATGACTGATGTACAGAATTTAAAAAATGTAAGACAAGGCATGATGCTTATTAAGCTGTTTATTTTGGACCTTTTTTAGCAGCTTCTAGATAAAAGATCCAGTGGGCTTTAAATAGGGTTTCAAGCAGGTGAGCTGGCGTGAAAAATATATGTATGTATTCCTACAGTGGTTGTTTCTGGTTACTAGAGGAGCACCACAGAGGAACCAGGGGAGACAGGGAGAGAAAGGGGTGGACACAGAAGCATGCAAACATACATTATCAGACACACACACACACACACACACACACACACACACATACATATGCTAACTTACATTAAACAGAACAGCAGGTACGCAAACACACACGCATACACTCCCTCCATTCAACCCCTCCAATGTAGCATGCAGCATCTCAGTGGGAAAGAGACAGACAAGAGCAAATGGACATACTGTAGAAACCGGCCATGACGGAGTTTTGACAGCGGTCCCCCGTATAGTCATTGGGACACCTGATGGAGGGAAAACGAGACACAGAGGGAGGGGAAGGAAGGTTAAAGATACAGAGGGAAGAGAGAGGATAAAACAGGAGGAAAGAGAGGAGGAGGAATACACAAGGACAGATAGATAAGAGGGGGAGAGAGAGGAAGGGAAGGAGGGAGACATAAGAGAGGAGAGAGATGAGGGATTAGAAACATCACAATCCACCAACTACAGAGAGAGAGAGAGAGAAAGAGAGAGATGACCTGCATACTGTGACATCACCGCCATCAATATGACATCACTGCTACAGTTCAGACATCATCACAGTCGTGAGGGTCGTGTGATGGTGGTGCAGGAGGTAGGAGGGGTCAAACGCTCAGTCGTTAGCCTCCAACCCCTCTCACACACAAACACAGGTGCAGACAACACCCACAAAATGCATACACGAACAGTTGCCTTATGGACTCTCACTCGGTGCACTAGATAAATGTGTTAAAATTGGTAAAACCGTTTAATAGCCATTAAATAATATGCAACAATATAAAAAAAACTGCTGTCATGAATCTGATTGTGGACAAATCTGTAAGTGTTCTTCATTCAAGACCGATCAAGTACTCAGATGGATATAGACGAATTGGACTATACGTTAGCCAGCAGATATAATTATGCACTATTTTTACACATATAAATATGAAACTGGGTTGTATAAAAAAGTGCAGGAGGACAATATAGATGTCATTGAATGTTAATCTGTGAAATTACTGTTAGTGGAACAGATTTTATCATAAGATGATCCATCTGTTAAATCAGCTGATGACAGAATGCTGAGCTCTTTACAATAAATGCTCTACCCAGAGGAGGAGCTGCCACACTTGCCTCCTCTGTGATCCTCGCCATTTTGATGTATAGTTTGCTATGTCTTCCTCCTCAATTACACTTGTGCTCTTTGGTGTTTTGGTCAAAATTCTAGAACCTGGACAAATGTAAGTCAAACATAATCTTTTCTTAAACCTCACTTTGGTTTCGATGATCTTTAGTAGGAATTATTAGATTCTTTTGAAGCTAAATATTCCACTATGTTTACCTGACAGTAGCTGACTTTGGTATCTAGCTACTTGGTTCAAATCAGGTAAAATACAGTCATTACCCAGCAAACAATTGGATGAGTATCCTTTTTAGATGTCTAGTTAAAAAAAATAAAGTAGTGCCAAAATTGGCAACATTGTTGATTTCCTGATTTGTATGTCACATTTATATGCCACTACTGCATGCAATTACATTTTGCATTCTTTCTCTCCCATAGTGGGTGTTTTGTCCTTGTCTGTATGCCCTTTTTTGTCTTCTCTTTCTTCTCTGCCCCTTCCTAAAACTGGATCTGCTAGGGGTCTCTTCCTGTTAAAAGGGAGTTCTTCCTTTTCTCTGTCGCCAAGTGCTTGCACGTAGTGGACTGTCTGATTGTTGGGGTCTTTACCTTGCAATATAAAGTGCTTTGAGGCAACTGTTGTGAATTGGTTTTGGTGAATTGATTTAAATTAGTGCTGGCTGGATGACCTTTATAGCAAGGGAAAGTTTGTTTACAGGAATTATCTCTATGTTTTCCTTTTATATCATATAGAACAAAACAAAACAAATGTAAAAATTCTAGCCTGTAGGAAGAGACACTAACTAAAAATTATAATTGCACTTGGATTTATCCTGCTGAGCTAACCAGCCAACAAGAAAAAAGTGAGCCAGAATGATGACTGATAAGCACTTTGACACAAGTTAAGGTAAGTAAGTTCACCATGCGACAAACTATTTGACAGGAGCATACGTGGCGTGAATGTAAAATTGCCAGCTGGCTATTAATCTAAACCATTTCACTGAAAACAGCTGCTGCTAGAAATCTATTAATGAGAGTATATCCAAAAGGTTAGACTCCAAATCAAAATAAAGAGCTGAAAGACACAAAAAATGCTTCAAAAGGCTAAGATTAGCTGCAGGACAGAAATTCTCTTCGGGTACGTCTCTACAGCAGCTAGAAAGGCAGGTCTCCCTGTTTCAGTCATGCTTCTTGTTAGTCATGCATTTTCCATTAAATGCAATGTCCTTGTTCTGGGTAATGCCATGTTTATATGAACTCCATAAATAAATCATAAAGAAACAAGGACCTGCAATCATGGTACACTCTTAAAACTGAAATGTTTTTCACAAAGATAAAAAATGAAAGAGCACACAGACACAGAGAGAGACAGCCCTCCACAGTGTGTGAGCATGAAAATGGGTGGAATAGGTTCTGGTATTTCTTGGGCATAAATAACAGCAACAGTTTACATGCAGCTGCAGAACGTGGTGTTTTGTTTCTGGATGGGTGGTGAGCTGTCAGCAATACCACGAGCTGAATATGATTCATATTCTGGCATCAGCCATCAAACTCACAACACTGAAACTAACAAGAAGGCTCCTCGCTGCATCACGGTAACTAGAAAATTGATGCACATTGTCCCAAATATTGGTATTTTTGAGGCTAAATGTTGATTCTGATATTTTTCTATTAATCTGCATTCAATCACTAAAACACTACAGGACCTCCTTTCAAATGATGTCCTTTAGAAAATTTAAAAAAAAACCTTTGTAAAAGAGTGCTTCAAATTCAGAAATGTCTTAAACTGTGTGTTATAATGGGTGTCGAGGCTTTTACCCAGATGGGAATAATTGATTTAATCTTTTTATTGCTGTAATTGATAGTAGATCAGCTTTTACTGCAGTCAAATGAAAAATAGACATGTTATAGAATATCTTATTCAGCTACAGTGCACATATGCTATAGATGGATCATAACAATTGACCACAGTTTTATGGTATCATGGGTGTGGCCCCATTACAGTCATTACAGGATTAAAGAAGCTCTCTGGCGATTTCACCCAGCCTCGGTAATGACCACACTGTATTTATTACAGTGGTCAACCAATTTATCCTGTTTCAAATGCAAGGAGCCCTCATGCATATCCTGTCCATATAACTGACTGGGTATCCTTTTCTCCTCTTTCTCACCACTAAAGAGACAACTTGCATTTTGAATCAATTACAGCAAAAACCCTCAGTAGAGCCCACTCAGCAATTTCCCAGAGAGATATAAATAGAGCAGAGAGAGAGAGCAGTGGGAGACACTGGGTGCAGAAGCAGCCCTATGCCGGCAAAGCTTTTACTGTATATCATCTCCTTTTTTATTTCTTTTCTCCCTCTTTACCCTTTGCTTTCCAATTTTTTTCTAGTCTGCACTGTCCTTTCAGCCCCTGGATCAAGTGGAAATGAAAGGGAAAAAAAGCTAACACACCTTTTGTTCCAACCATCTGAATGAGTGTGGTTATATTCATTATTCAAAGGGCTCATCAAATTTAACAGAAGAACCACAGACAGTTATGGGCAAAATGTTCACAAGCCTGAACTCATGGCATTTGTAGATTAGATTAGTTTAGATTAAATGATTTTTATTGATTCATGAGGGGAATTTCGGTATTTTCCACCTATAGCTGAGAATACATGGCATACTGTTCTCTGCCAGCATCCAGACTGTAGTTTACCAACAAAGTTCAGAATAATCAGAGCCGTGTTCTGCAGCTTTACACAGAAAACCAAAGACACACCAAGGTTTAACTTGCCCACAGCTTGACGGGGGAACGTTTGTCTGCGCTCATCTCCAATTTAACCTCCACACTCTGTTTAAGCCGGGATGCCTTCCTGTATGTGCTGTCCTCCACTTTAACCTACAGACTCCATTTTGCAATACAGCATTACATTCCCCTTCAGGGAAGAGGAGATTATAGGTTCCTATGGTCGGCACAAAAAGAGCTTGCGAATACCACCTCAAATTTCAGAGATATTAACAGTTCTTGCTGCCTGCCTGTGTTTTGCAGTGGATGGATTTGAAGCTGTTTCATGAGTGTCTTTATGCGTGTGTATGTGTGTGAGGGAGAGTGGGGGTCTACATATCTCTGAAGTGAATAAGCAGCGCAGACAGTCTACAGACAGCAGTCTTATTTACATCCTGTTATCCACTGGCCCTAACAGACAGGCCAACAAAAGATGACAAAGCTGAGAAGCTACAGTAACTCTCTGGAAACTGCTGGCTAGTCTGCTGCTACTTTGCTGCTAGCTTGCTGTGTCTTCTTTAAATATGCAGTGTGTTGTATGCAGTGCAATCATGCACACACGGTTGTGCAATCCTGCACATTTTGCATTGCTGAACTGCTATACGCAGCTCCTAATGTCTATATGAACCCTCTCAAACAAAGTTTTCTGCTTGTCAGCACCATGAAAAAACATTCTGATTTATCCTTCAGCGATGACCTGAAGGTATATCAGATGAGAGGCAGAGAGAGAGTGGAGGGGGGGTATTGAGAGAAAGAGAGAGAGAAAGAGAGAGAGAGATGGAAATGTAAAAACAAAGAGACAAAAAGATGCAGATCTGAAACAGAGACCTCTGGATCTAAGGATGGATTTCTAGCAGAGAGATCCTATTGTACAGAAAGCATAACAACAAAGCTTTTGATCATGCATGACTATACACGCCATCTGTTAGCCACGCTGTCAGAGGAAGTATTTGTTACACATCAACAAAATGACCCAGCATATACGGCAATTTTGAACTGAAAGACTACAACCTCCAGTTCAGAAAACTGGTTTTGTCAATGTCTGCCAGCAAAGGAAGCCAAGTCAGCCTAAGCTCCTTCAATATCTGCTTTTAGGAATTTACTGAGAAACTGTCATCTGAACTGGTGGCATCACTAGCTACTACTCAATTTAACAGCTGTTCAATATATTTAGGGATCATTTTTAACTGTTTATTGTTTAGGTAACTGTGCTTGTTTACCCATACAGTTGGCTAAAATCTCAATTGTTTATTCATACGTTTTATGCTTATTTTACTTTTAATACAAGTGTTTCAATTTCAACTGCTAGAAATACTTCCAGCTATAAATATCTCCAACTTTTTACTCAAGTTTAGCTAGGTGTTTCAACTGTGTATCCATTCTGTTTTGATAACTATTGTGCTTTTTTTTATCTATACTGTTAGCTAAAACTGTGTCAGCAGTTTGTCCAAACCTTTAACCAACAGTTTCAGTCTTTAACCAATACTTACTTTTCATTTTCATCTGCTTGCCATATTTTTAGCTAATTATTCAAACTTTTTACTCTTAATTTTAGGTAGCTATTTCGGTTGTTTATCCATTGTGTTCAGCTAATCATGGTGCTTGTCAGTAATGTTCTGTCAGGGCAAGCAAGGAGAGGAGTGCTTGTCCAGTGAAATATTAAAATAGACATCAATTAAAATGTCTCCTTTCATCTGAAACAGCATTTATTTTGTCATAAAGCTTCTTGCCTGTTTGCATCCATCTTTTAAATTACTTGTGGCCACAGTTTGTTATGGCCTCTGGAAGCAAGCTTAACTCTGTTGACGTTGAGTCACTGGAATCTGTATGGGTGCAACATTTCAGTGGGCATGTCCATGTCCCATTAACAAAGGTTGTAGCTGGGCAAGCTGAGAGACCAGCAGCTTTTTCTGGTGGTCTTTTATGGGAAACTGAGAGGAGACTAGAGTGCTAGACAAGCTGCCGCTGGCTCTGTTTTCACTGCTCTGAGATCAGTGACCATCTGCACGTTGTATGGGAACAGAGCTAGCATTAGTAAGTAAACAAGTCCTCTATGATTTCTCATTGTAACATATAAGTTTCCTCTTACTAACCACCTAAGCCAACATGTGTTATGTAGAGGAGTTAGGGTGTACAGAAGTTTTTAATAGCTCCTTTGTCCAGCTATTTTACTGCTAAGTATATCCTTTTAGCTATTTATTTATATTTTATTCATAATTTTCATATAATTGTCAACTTTCATTTAATTTATCAACTACTTTTAAGAGTTTCATTTGTTTATACATATTAATAGCTAATGATTTCTGCTGTTAGCAATAGATGTAAGCAGATGGTTTTCGCTGTTACTTATCGAGTTTATTCATTTTTTAATTCTTTTTGGCTCATTATTTCCTATCATTTATCCTTTAACTTGTAACTCTTCAGCTCAAACCTGTTCAGCTCCACTTAGTTCTTTCATTAAACTGTAACTTAATGAAAGAACTGAACTTTCAGATGAGTTAAGCTAATCTTTCCATGTACCCCCCGGCAACTAAAAAGGTACCCCATGGGGTACTTGACCGTTTGGTTAGGAATCACTGGTTTAGACTGGTACAAAGCTTTGGCTGCAAATACATATTCTAAAAAAAAAAAAAAACCCATTCTGTATTCTACCATTTAATGTGTGCCAAAGAAAAGCAAATGCTGCAAGATAATTGCTAATAGTGAGAGGCCATGTAACACCTCTGTTATTCTAGCGCAAGGCCCTTATAGAAAGTGCTACAAGCTGCAGCCAGGATTTTACTGTTATACTGTTATTTCCAATATGCAATCAATTAGGATGGTTTGTTTGCTACAACTGCAACAGTTTTTCTCTGGAATAAGTTGATATAACACAGCAGTGATTCATCTAAATATTCAGTTCATGAAAATTTTTGCACTTGCTGTTCTAAACACCTACCAGTCTGGTAGCAGTTTCCTAGGAAAAATCCTCCCACTCACAGGAAGTGATGCATTTTATGTTTACAGTTCATTTCAAATAAACACAAAGAAGAAGTGGATCATTAGCATAAGCAGTGAAGCTTTTTAACCACTCTGGGGCTGTGTCAATGCAGAAAAGTAATCACTACATTTCACATCCTGCTTGCCATGAATGTGACCAGTAGTTTGTCACACAGCTTGTCCTGTCTTTTACCTACTGGGACAACAGGAAACATGGTGACACAAACAGAGCAAAAGAGAAAAATGGGAAATAAAGGAGGGAGATTTCTGGAAGAGTAATGTTTGTCAGGTTTCAGTTATTTATGTATTACTCACATTATCCCTTTACTGAAGCCAAGCACCTGCTAAGCATGGCCTCTCTGTGCCTGTCTGTGTGAAGTACTTATATCTTTATCTTTATATCTTATATCCCGACAGACAAAGTCAAATAAACATTAAGAAAATGGACTTTACTGAGATGATGTGCAGTTGGTTGCTTTAGTCATTAAAATGCTGATGTGAAACAGCTGACTGTCAAGTCTTGGAAGCCATCCTAGAGGTTATCACCACACATACGTAAATGCATCACAGGACAATGTCAAGTGCTAACTACGTAGGCACGGAGCAATCTGCAGGGAAAGCTGTATGCCAAATGTAGAATAAACTCACTGGGGTGTTAAGCAGAGGGAGATGACAACAAAGTATATAGATAATACACTAAACATGGAAGTATCATAATTATAGTCTACTTGTTCCTGAATTGTCTGTCTATCTGATGACAGATATGTTCTTCAGTGTCACGACAGAAGTCATTAGAGACACTGTATAATTTATATTTTTAACAGATTTAGAGATTTTTCCCGTTCACCTTTCAATAAAAAATACTTAGGCACTGCCACACTTAATGTGATGCCTGTGTTACCCTCTAATTTTGGCGTAACGCAGCAAACACGGTTGAAACCCCGATATCATCTCCCTGTTCAAAACTGGTCGAGATATGATTCCAAAAAACGGAACCACAACTGGATGGATGTTGACGTTTCCATGTAGTATAGAGGTCGTGTCAGACCGTCTTCTTACAGAGTGAGAAATAATGATCAGATTATTTAAAAAAAGGAAATACATGCATTTGTCTTTGTTTTTTTTTAAACAGCAACAACTGATATGGTTAGTACTTGATTGTGAACAGATGTCCAAATGTCTTCTCTGTGTACACAGACTAGTATTACCAGAGCTTGTTTTTTTTTTTTTTTTTTTAAAAAAAACACTTTTAAGCTGTTGACGCTGTTACGACCAGGCTCAAAAGCTGCAACATAAAGTAGAGACTAACACCAGAGTTTGTGAAAAGATTGGTTTTATTTTAAATTACTTAATAACCTCAGCTAAAACTGATAGCCCAGATAGCATGATGGCAAGTAGTGGTGTCTCCCCCAAGCCAACCTCAGACATGCCTTCATCTATACCTCATAAGGTGTTGATAATTGGCAATTAATCCTTGGCAGCACCCAGAGACTCTTGCACAGCCACTGCAAGGCTAGTAGGGGTTGCAGAGTGGAGTAACAGATGGTTTTGTTTGACTAAATTCTGTTTCATTTGTTGCATGGTAACCTTAACACATCAGACTCAATTATTCCCTAGAATAAGTAGTGGACCTTAAAATGTGAGGTTGTTGAGTTGTTTTCCCTCTCATTCTTTTTATTGAGAAACTTTTTCTATTTTTTTAATTTTATTCTAATTGATAGAGAGATAGTAGAAAACAATTGTTAAACAAACTTTCTGTTGCTAGAAAATCCAACAAAAACGTGAAGGTGACATTTAAAAAGTACCTCAAATGGACATCGTGGTAATATTCGCAAAGTCGGTTCAATTTTATTTTGAGCTATCTGACTAGACTTCAAGAAAAGACCACCAGCTGACGGTTATTCAACATTGAAATGTTTGCTGGGAACTTGCAGAAGTTCAAAAACCAGTGTATATAGAATAAATAATATAATCTGGACTTGTCTTTGAAACCTTAACAAGTATTTTGGATATTCATTTAACTGGCTACTTAGATAACATTTTACCAATAATTCAGGATTAAAAACACTTTTTGGACATTTCACTGTAGCTCATCAAAAGAAAAAAAGGAGGTGAGTGAATCTCAATGTTTCTCTTGTTACCAGTTTATTACAGTTAATAACAAACTAGAAGCTACTGTTAAAATCCAACTAATGCCTGTAAGTTAGCACCTGGATTTAACAACATTGTGATTATGATTTCTCAGTGACTTGCAAACCAATGTACATTTTTGAAGAACTGAAATCTGTCATGCCCCTTCTGTCCTCTTTGCTTTGGAGTGCCCTCAGCTTGCAGATTGGTTCATGGTAACATGCCAACAGAGTGACCGACAACAGAGACAGCAGCTAATATACGATGTCAGCAGGATGTCCTCTTCAGCTTCTCACTCCAGTATAGTTATTCAGAGCAATGCTGTGCTTAGAAACATTATTAAATGCAAAGGGTTCAAAAGTAAACCGCTGTGTTACTTGCTTGTCGTTACCTAGCATAAATGTGTTTCACTAAGCTGCTGCACATAAAACTGGTTGTTTAAAAAACTGCAAATACAGTATATGTATATAGTATTGACCTTACAATCTATAAACCTCCCCCACACACAGTCCTCACTCTGCATATTGACTCCAAAACACAAAAGAAACCCTACTATTTTTCCCTTGCGACAAGGATGCTAATTGTTTCCACTGGGTTTACTGCTTTATTGCTAACAGTCGAAAATTACTCCACCAGTTTTGCAGTAATTTGCATCTCATCTAAAATAGTTTGGATTCATTATTTTCATTGTCAATTAAATAAATAAAAATATCCAAAGGCATTTATGCATTAGGTGAGATTTTGTTCAACACCTCTGCTTTTCTTCCCATTTTACAGGCAGACCTCACTCACTATTAAATGAATTGATCTGTTTGGAGCAGGTTATAAAAAATTGAATGAATGGGCACATAATGTGCAGGTGAAGATCTGCTGTGTGTTTTTGGAAAAACTGGTCAAAACTGAAAACAAGAAGCCCTCGGACATAGTGGAGCGGTCAGGTGGGCTGCAGGTGTGCATGTCGAGCGATTGTAACCAGGGAAAAGAAGACACAGCGACCAGCAACAATGACCTCACAGATAGACAGAGACAGAGAGAAAGAGAGAGGGACAGAGGCTGGGTGGAGAGACAGGGGGAGCTACACAGTGATGGCTGAGAGGACAGGGGACTGACTGAGAAATAAACTTACTTGCAGGACAGCTGGTTAATACCATGTATGAAGTAACAGTCTCCTCCGTTGACGCAGTAGGACTTCTCCGAGTCATTGCAGCGCCGTGCATGACTCACACCTGGAGACGGGGTTGTGGTGGTCGCTACGAGGAACACAGATTGACAGAAAAAACACGATGCATTACATCATAATTCCACATACCATACCATGCCATAGTGTACATGGGTATTAGTCACTTCGTTGTGCTCTCCAGCTCACAGCGGCTGGTTTTATGAGTGCAAAGGCCCCCAGGATACTTGTATTTTCTTATTGCAACCTTAAAACTGAAAAATTAAGATATATTTACATGTAATACAAGCAATTATTCTGTTTTTACAACTGCTCCCACTGCTTTTCTTGTCTGCGTTTTTCCCCAGACAGCCATGTAAAGAGAACACGTGACGATAGTTACCGTAAGCAAGGTTTGTGCTTGTATGACCAGATTCCTGCATCTTTGATGTAAAGAATCGAACATTTTTGAGCGATAGATCAACACATAGATAGGAAGGTAGATAGAAATATGTTGCTCTCACAGATCTGCACGCTGATTATACTCGTGGCGTTTTCTTGTCCTACTGAGTTTTCAGCCACACAAGTGTAGTTGCCAGAATCTTCCACACGGACACGACTGATCTGCACCTTTGAGTTTTTTCTTGAGAGAAAGGGGGAAGGAGAGAGGCAGAGACAATGTCAGTTATTATTGTTTCAAAAGAAAAAAAAAGCAGAAAGAAGAAAGAAAGAAAAATTAAGCTTTTCAGCAAATTGCTGATTCTTACAGAGAAATGCTGATAGAGACTGGAAAAGCTAAAAAGAAACAGACTAGACGTAGTCTACAGAAGTACAAAAATCAGTTACAAAGGTAGAACTGTATGCCTTAAAATAACATCAATCAGTTCAGTCAGATATTCAGCATATTGTGAAACAAAAACATAAAAGTAATAGCAAAAAGTATTGCTAATCAACAGTAAGTTACTGGATTCACTGGATGCCTGTAGATTTTAAGCATTCAAAGATTAATCTGTAGAAGCACCAGCTATGTAATAATAACTGTCATGTAACCAATACATTGACATTGACATATATATGTGAATGTTGTTTATTGACTGACATAAAAAATATTTTGTACCAAAGATTGTACCAAAACAGATAAAGCTGATAAATTTTTTTGTTTCTGTTGTTTTTGATTTGTACAGCACTGTGCAAAAGTTTTAGGCACTTTAGGCATCATTCTGCAGTGTGACAACAGCCACAAACATGCAGGACAGTAGGGACAATAACAACATTTTACAAGTCCAGAATCTACTTGTTGTCAGCTTTGTTCCCAGTATATAAAATATGTGATTCTTTACCTGCTACATGGTGCACTCGGTTCACCAAATAGATGCCAACTTTGTCTTATATTTACATAGCGCTTTTACTGACTACTCAAAGTACAGGGTGGGCCATTTATATGGATACACCGTAATAACATGGGAATGGTTGGTGATATTAAAGTCCTGTTTGTGGCACATTAGTATATGTGAGGGGGCAAACTCCCCAAGATGGGTGGTGACCATGGTGGCCATTTAGAAGTCGGCCATCTTGGATACAACTTTTGTTTTTTCAATAGGAAGAGGGCCATGTGACACATCAAACTTATTGGTAATGTCACAAGAAAAA
>VUQS01045286.1:0-16368 GCA_015108495.1 Heterochromis multidens
GTGGTGACTCCTTTTCTTTTTCCCTTTTCTTACTGTCCTTGTGGAAAAAACAAACAGCACCTGGAACAGGAAAATATGAAAAAGCACAGATACACAAATCAACAATATTCTTGTGTTGTGTGTCTGTGTGTCTTTGTCACGAAGTGTACTTGATGATGAGTGTAAGAGGCCGCAATAAGCCCCCCCCCCGAGAATGACGGAGGTCCCAGATCGAGCGCCCATGGCCAAAGGGCGAGAATTCCAGAGAACCAGAGGCAATGGGCAGCCGACCCTGCCAGAGGCCAGCCACCCTGGCACGAGCCGAGAACAGGGCCCCAGGGCCCCAGACTGTGTGAAAACTATAGTGCTATTAAAATTGAGGGGGGTGGCAAATATGACCTGAGCACTCGACTGCTGGACAGCAGTGCTCTTCCACATCACCCATCCAAGACCCTCAATGTCTAAGGCAGTGCTCCTCAATTATTTTCTGTTACGCCCCCCTTAGGAAGAAGAAAACATTTCGCGCCCCCCCACTCTCCCCCGCGACTATAAATAGTATCATTTGTCTATAAAATTGTTATTATAAGTACATCTCTGCATAACATGGTATCCTTATTAACATTAAAGAAAACAAAAAAAGAAAGAAATATAGACACACCGGTCTTTCCTCGTCTCCCACCGTAGTCACAGTGAAGCCAAGCGCTACATACGGTTCGTCATATTTCCTCGTCTTAGCTTTCGGGAGACTTTCGTTTGTCTCATTATCTCCGTCTCTCTCCACCTTTCTTTTCGTCATTGTTAAATATTTTCCATTTTTCTTGAGGGTTTGTTTACTGCACTTCATATCTCCTGCTAGTACAGCAAAAAAAGCATGTTCCCTGGGGTCACACGCGCCCCCCCTGGCATGGCGCTGCGCCCCCCCGGCATGGCGCTGCGCCCCCCAGGGAGGCGCGCCCCACTATTTGAGAAGCACTGGTCTAAGGTGTAGATAAAATTGAGTGGCAGATAACCGTTGAAGGGGTGAATGGGGCCACTTCAGCAGCACTACCCACCAACCTCTGGGTAACACACCTACTCCCCAAGGCCCTATGTGTATGGTGATGTGTCGCGAGCGATAATGACTATAGTGTAATTAAAATTGCCCCTAAACCTAATAACTGGTTGTGCCACCCTTGGCAGTAAGAACTGCAATCAAACGTTTGTGATAACTGGCGAAATTCATCAGAAAAAGCGATTTTGCCAAGAACAACATGAACAACACTTTGGGGCATATGTCCAAGAGATTGTTTATGCATATATAAGAATTTGAACTTCTTCTCAGAGACTTCACAGAAAGACAAAAGTAACATTGTCATCAAGGTCAACAGCAGTCAGAGAGATCAGCTGAGGAACCTCTGCAGTTGAAATGAGGACTAAAGATTAAAGAAAAATGACAAACTTAAAAAATAGGACAAAATTAATGAGTTAATATGCAGCCATGGTAAAGATGTATCACTGTGTTTTCACACACAGCAAAGTACAAATAATAGTTTACCATCATATTTGTCTCATTAGCATAGTGTACAAAGGAGAATCAAAGCACTCAGTTGCATGATCACTGTGGCATGCCACTCTTATCTCACACTCTCCTCGCACCCAAAATGAAGGTTTCATCACATGGTGGTAAAGGTTTCTAACACAGAAATTCCTGATTGGCTGAAATGTAGGAAATGACCTTCCTCCTGTTTAGTAAATATTTGGTATAAATTTTAAGGTTGCCCTGTACAAAAACACACGTCACACAAAATACATTTATTTTATTTAAAAGACTATTTATATACAAGAATTAAGACTTCCAAATTAACACGGAGGACTTCTCTAAGAATGTGAGTAACAATATTGTGTTTACCTGTGGTTTTTGAGGGCCAGCCTTAGGGACAAAAAATGCAGATAGTCAAGTGATGTGGAAAATTCACTAGTAAGTCTGTTGGAAAAAAGAAAAGAGCACATAAATGTGTTGTTAGTCACTGAGACATAGCTTTGTGCTTTTAGCACCTGGGATAAATATAGAGAAAATCCATGATGAATTGCAAACAATTTTGTTTAAAAAAACATCCAAAATGTGAACTTCAAACATTTTTCTCGTGTTCTTGTTTTTTTTCTGACATGCCAATGAAAAGTGCAAGGTAATGGCGAGAGGATTTTAGCAGGAGCAACACAGAACTCAGGAGCAAGACAGATTTCTCGACTATTACCTGTTATTAATGTTAAGGACTGAACATGTGTTTTAGGAGTCTGAAAATCTTCTTTTCAGTTTTTCAGCTGTGACTTCAGTGAGTTTCCTCCTGCATGTCAAGAACAACAAGCAAGGTAACATGCAACAGCTATACTGGCAGACAAAGGTTGTGGTGGGCCATTTATCTACCCTTTGACCAACCACAGAAGCTGCTGACTCAGAAGAGACCTCACTACGAGCTTTCATCTGATATAAAGCGAGTGAAGAGCTACAAGATGCTTCAGTGGGATTTTTTTTCTTTCTTTTGTTGCCTATGTAAAGGGGCAAATGTTTCTATCTCTCTTGAGTTAGAAAAAAAACAGCAGCAGCAGCAGAGTTCTGCAATCCTGTTATTATACACCTCTGATATTTATCTATGATATGTTTATACTAATGTAGATTTCACATTTTGTTTACTATTCATTTTGACTGAAAGTGAAAACTTGAGTGAAAGTCCATAACTGTGCTAAGAGATGCACACTGGAACATACTTTGTTGAGGCTGACAAACATATAAGCACCTCCTCTCATTTCTTTGCAACTACCAAAGAAAAACAGCAAACCGCAGTAAAGTGTGCTTGAAACCAGTCACAGCATGACTGAACAGGTCTGAGTTTGTGTCCCTTTCTCACATACCCTTCAATAGCCCCTCTAAGCTGTTCTGATAAAAATATTAGTCATAGAGAATAATGTAGTGTTATTTCAGTTTCCTAAAATACATAAAACACTGGTGCAAGACCAACTACTTAAGATTAAAACACACAGAGAGGGAAAAAATCCCCTTTGTATTCACTCTCTTGTTTGAAAGCTCAACCACAACAGTGTAATGCATCAACTCTGTTTATATTTATCTCTGTGTGTTTCAGGTGCAAGTAGTGTTGTGAGTGTACAAAAAAAAACAAAAAAACACCCACACAGATTACCAAAAAGGACATGTAGGACATGTAAAAGAATTATATATAATTGCTGTTCTCTTTTAAATTATATTTTACATTTGTTACCTTTCCTGTTTGCAGAAAAATGTGACACATTTGAACTTTCACCTGGAATCTTGATTCATGGAACTGGGTCCTTACTCTGTGTCATTATGCCAACTTTTTTTAAAAATTTGTTTTCTTAGATTGCCTTGGTATTTTTACTTAAATCTTTCTATTGTCTGTAGAAAAAAACTGACTTGTATCCAAGTCTCAGCTCTTTTATTTGCTTTGCTTTTTCTCCTAGATTGACATAAGATGTCCCTGTCACATTCATACATGTGTCTTCACTTTAGTCAAAAACTTCTCATCTCCAGGTCAATGTGTTTTTACGGTGAGAATGGTGCTCAGAAGCGAGTGTAGAGGATAGAAGGTGTGACCACAACGACCTCCTCGACTCTGTATGCTGATGCTTGTGTCTAAGTGACTGACAAATATCCTGCATCTGTCCTTGTGGCTGCAGAGCTGAATCAGTCTGTTAGAGAAGGTGGTGCCTGTCCAATAAGTGGTGCAGAGGGTGGTCAGAAATTATCCATGATGGATAATAATATGTTTGATTTAACAATTTGGTTTGGCTGAAGCATTGTACATATGAATTTCCACAACTATAAATGGACAAATGGCATTTTGTGTTGTTAAAATACTTCATCTCTTTGTTAAAAATGTTTACAAATATTTATTCAGATGAATAAAGTTTTTTTTTCTCATCTCACTGCACTTTCTAAAGGCTCTCTACATTTCTCTACTGAGAACAACAAGCAAAGTCACATGCAACAGCTACTTTTACAGACAAAGACTGTGGTGGGCCATTTCACCACCCTTTGACCGACCAATGAAGCTGTTTACTCAGAGCAGACCTTACTGTGAGCTTGAACAGGATATGAAGTGAGAGAAGAGCTGCAAGGCTTCAGGAGATTCGTTTTAGCTAAACAATTGATTTTAATTATACTTTCTTGTTATTTAAAGGAATTTTTTTTTGTGTGTGATTTTAAACCACAAGCATCTACAACTTTATGGATCTATTAAATGTATCTAAAATGTAAAATATATATGCAGACGTGTTCATCATTATTTGGACAGTGTGTAGGAACACACTTTACCAGAGCTTCATACCTACAGTCATTAATGTGGCAAACATTTTAAGGCCCTGGCACAGAGGCTCGATCAGGGTTTGGGTGTGATTGGTACCTCCTCTCTCATCGCCTCTCTTCTACCAGCAGCTATGAAAAAACACTAATAAGTGTGATAAAAATGGTCAGAGTGTGACTGAGAAGGTGACTGTGTGCACTTTCCTGTTTTACCCTTTAACTGCTTTGGTATGCTGTTTTGTTATAGATATTACTTATAACATTGATACAGTGTCATTCCACTTTCCTTTTTAAAATCGACAAAACAGTGCGTCACGAGCAGCTTCCTGAAATGAGACAGGAAGAGAAGCCCCTTTGTATTCACACCTCTTTTTGAAAGCCCAACCACAGAAATGCTTAAGTTTCCATGCATCATTTGTTTGTCAGTGATGACTATGAATTTGTTTCTGTCTTCCTGTCCAAACATAAAAGGCAGATTATGGAATTTTTTTTATTTTTTATGTTTGTTTGTTTGTTTTTTTTTTTGGGGGGGTGGCATTAAAAAGATATTCAGTGTTGTTCTTTGAAATTATATTTACCACTTACTTCTCCCATGCCCATCATTCAGTGTATTCCCATGTGTGAATCTGTTACATGTACAGAATCTGGCACAGCACTGTGTCAGGGAATCTCTGACTCACTGCATGGGAAAACTCCAGTTTGTATTTTTCCTCTCTCGGACAGTAAGCAGTGAGGAGGCAGACTTCAAATGTAGGCTGTGAGGGGGACTGTCACATGCAACATGCATATTTTTAGCATGGCTGAAACTGAACCAGTGATGTTGTAATTTTGTGCTACCATATTACAGACAACTTCATTATCAGACTATTATGCTTTGGTTTGTGGTCCAGAGTATGCTAACCCTGATTAGAGCACAAACAAAAGCTCAGTGATTAGAGCACAAAGCTCCACTCTGAAAAAGTTTGTTACAGTTATTTATTCATATATATATTTTAGTGTCAGTAGGTATAGAGTAGTTCTGCTTGAAACCCACACACGACTCATTTTTAGTGTCAGGCTTTGTCTCTGCTGCTTTCATTTCCCTGACAGTAATATAACAAGTATGATTGCATGATGGTGATTACAGAGGATTTGAGTGTCTTCCAACTTATTGTTTTCCAGCTGTTGTTTCAGTTAATTTGGAGAGGGAGCAGAAAAAAAAAGAAAAAAATGTAAATAGGTCAGTAACTCTATTTAGCTACAGCCTAGCAGACAGCCTAGTCAGCTTACCCTTCCCTGCCTCTAAGAACTTTATTAGCTGTATATCAAAACTTGGAAAACGTCATAATTTGAAGTGCTCATAAAATTTAAACCCATGAGTTTGAGGAAGGAAAGAAAAACCCTGTGCAGCTGTGCTGAAGGGAAAATTGAGCTAGAGACCAAATCCATATTTTGTATCAAGCCAATTGCCACACTGACTTGATAAATAAGAAGTTCAAGTTAACTCCTCTGTTTTGTACAAACATTACTCAGGTAGGGTTGAATTGTGTTCCTGACAATCACTCATGTCATAAAAAAAGGAGGTGAGGGGTTTGTTGATCATACTTTGTCTTTTTACACTGTTTGATGATGGGCTGTGGGAATCATACAGCTACATTTCCTTATGGTCACATAATTTTATTTTCACTCCATTTTTCTTTTTACTTTTACCTTCTGATGCCGGCACTAAAAACTTACTTTGAGTTTCACAAAAGTAACCTATAATAATAATATAACAATAAAAAATAACACTTATCTGGCATATTTAAATGTTAACCCAAATAGTCTATTTGGAGTGGAAGTGAGAGACCCCATTATTGTGTAAATGCATCTCACTCTTGTGCACATATAAAACCTTCCTCCTCTGTTAGTTACCTATACACACACTGATCTGAATCATGACACTGAGCAGTTGAGTTCTTTTTAGGCTTTTGTGGTTAAATGTTTGTCATGCCTCAGTAATTGCCATAGTGGCGGTAATACAAAATGTGCTTCAGCTTTATGATATTGTCTCATAAAATTCCATAATTTTATTGCATTTCATTTGGAGATATGTGTGGCGATCCTATAACATTTAATATTTATTTGAAGGTCAGTATAATGTTATAAAAAAAAATTGGTTTTGCACATTTTGGACTTTTCTTTCCAGCTGACATAGTCTAAAGTAATATGCCATTGCTTTTTTTTTCTGTAAGTTTCAGTTTGAGAAACCCACAACGAGAATCAAATATGAGATGACATTGCCTACAATTGCTTTTCTTCCATGTGCTTATGCTGGAAACATGTTTCACATCGTTTCCACTGTAATGCAGCAAAACATAAATATAACAAGAAGCCAATCAGAGTTCTCTGAAATAGTTTCCTCCCACTTGATATGATCATATTTAGATGAATCATGTAATTAAGTTTACGTTCCATCAGTATCAAGTGGAAACACCAGAAATGAGGATTATATTTTTACTGCTGATGCTCAGTGTTGGGTGTAAGTATATGTAGATGTCAGATTTACTGCAGATACATATTTGAAGTATACATGATTCTTTTTGTTCATCACTGACTGGGCTGACTTTTTGTTTTTGTTTTTTTTTTCAGGTTGCTCAGATGAACAAATCTTTGAGACAAAGACTGTTCGTGTTGGGGAGAATATAAACCTGACATGCACCCGCAGGTCTGTGGGAACTATGTTTTGGATCAAGCTTGTTTCTGGAAACCTTCCTAAAATCTTAGGAAGATCATTTAGCTTTCATAGTGTTGATCAGCGCATTAGAACTGCAACAGAGCCTGGAACATTTGTTCTGTATATTACAAAAGCACGGGAAAGTGATACAGGAGTTTACTTCTGTATTAAAACAGGACAACAGGACTTAAAATTTTTGAAAGGAACATTCCTGAAATTTGAAGGTAAGTACACAAAAAAAATATTTTTTAGATTTCTTAGAAATTTGTGAATTTGCATAGCTTAATTTCGTTAAATACACATAAAGTAATGGCATATATTCACACAATTATTATAAAATTTTTAAAAAGCATTGTTTATATAATTTCTTTTGTAATTTTACTTTTTATAAAAATGAATGACTGATGTGTTCCTCAGGACCAAAACCTGCTTTCACTACAACTCCTCCATCTGATCCTGTCTATCAGGAACACACAGTGACTCTGCAGTGTTCAGTCTTCCATGACTTCCAGAATAAAACATGCGCAGCAGTTGACGGTGTGTTTTGTTTGAATGCTAAATCACGCCAAACAGATGAATATGAAAAGAATTCAGAGGGACTTTCAACAAAGAAATGTTTCTACAGCTACTTTAGAAATTTCAGCACCTTTGATTCTCAGGCACATTACTGTGCCGTGGCTACATGTGTGGACTCCTTTTCTGGAGATAAACCAAAAGGTGATAATGAAGGTAAGTGCATCATATTTTTATGTAAGGGGGAAAATTATAATATTTGTGCATTTGATTAGTTTTTAATCTTCTGTAATGCCTAATGAAATAACTAAAATTACTTCTGATAACACTTTTAATCATTGTTAACTTTCATTATGTACTTTTATTCATTTTATGTCAGCAGTCAATAAGAGTGATTCAAAGAACAACAATACAATTCTTTATCTGATATGTGCTGCTTTGGCTGTAAGTCTGATTGTTATAGCCTCTCTACTCTATTCAATCAAGAACCTAAAGAGAAAATCATATTTGGATTGTAAGGGTAAGCAAAGTCACTCATACTGTACATCAATCTATCAAATAATACTTGGCAAAAGTAAACAAAATTTAGTGTTGTGTTTTTTAGGTGACAATACAGCTGCAGTTGCTCTGCAAACAAATGTAATTTCAAGTGGTGATCAGGAAAATCCACAGGTAATTATAAAGAAAAATAAAGCTGTAAGCTATCAGCATGTTTTAATTTCTGCCTGTGTAAATATAAACGTGTTGCTTCTTCAGACAGATGAGGACACGTTGGTTTATTCAGCTCCAACTTTTAAAAAAGCAAGCAAATCAGGTACAAGAGATACGAAACCTGCAGAGGAAGAGAGCATCTACACTGATGTCAAGGCTCTTGGGCTGGATTAAGATCTAATATCATCATGGATGTGGATATATATTTTGATTTTGTTGTTTGTTAGAGCTATACTTAATTATTTGGATATTTTTGTCATTGTGTTCACAGTTTATATGTGCAAAGACTAAAAGAACTTTTATCATTAAGCTTTTTAAACAGATGTAAACAGTATGAATCCCATCTATGAATGGTTTTAGTCTATGGTTTTTTGTGTCCCTGCAATATTATTTTGTATATTTATGTATTTTATGTATATAAACATTATAATGAAGTCATTAATTATTTAATTACATTTCTTTAAATATTCAGTGTGGTTATTTTTTCTTTTATGTGTGTTATTTAGCTATGAAGTTTATATTTTGAAAACATCTCAGTAAGTGTAAGCTGCTTTGAAATTAATATAAAAGTTGCCAACTTACATCTTGTTTAGTGAACAAACAAACCAGAAGGAAATGAAATTTCATTCCTTAAGTCAGAGGGTGCTTCTATCTTGCTTTTGTCAGTAATTATGGGTACAACAAGGCTGGATTTTAAAATCACAGTCATCAAACCTCATCAGGTGGTGGTAACACTTGCTCATTATAAGAAGTGTGGATACAGTTGTGGTCAGAAGTTTACATCCACTCATCATGGGCATGAATGTCATGGTAATGTGGGGCTTTTAATGATTTCTTTGTACTGTTCTTTTTCAAGGGTGGAATGATTGTACAGCATACATCTTTAATGACTTTAAAAAACAAGAACTGGGTGCACAAGTTTATTTTGGATTTTCTCTAATCCACACAGGGTCAAAAATATACATACAGGCTCAAATATATACATACATCCCACTAATATTTGGTTAAATGACCCTTAGCAAGTTGCACCTCGACCAGACCCTTTTAGGTAGCCATCAACAAGCTCCTGGCATAATTCTGGATAGGTATTTGACAATTCCTATTGGCAGAATTGATAGTGCTCATTTAAACTGATTGGTTTCCAGACACAGACCCAGTTTTTAAGCATAGTCCACAAATTTTCTACAGGGTTGAGGTCACGGCTTTGGGAAGGCCATTCCAGAGTCTTAATGTTAGCCTGCTTTATTCATTCGAAAACCAGTTTTGATATGTGCGTTGGATCATTGTCCTGTTGGAATACCCAACTGTCAAGTTAAATTATTTGGAGATAGTCCTCCTTTCTCATTATTCCAACCCCTTTGTGTAATGTACCAGTACCACTGGCAGCAAAACAGCCCCAGAGCATGATGCTACTACCATGCTTGACAATTGGTACAGTGTTTTTAGGTTTGAAAACCTCACTTTTACTCCTCCAAACATACCATATCTTTTCACTGTGACCAAGTAGCTCAATCTTTGACTCGTCTGACAATAAAACTTTTCCCCAGATGGCATTTGGCTTGTCCATGTGAACAGCTGCAAATTTCAGTCAAGCTTGAAGGTGTTGATTTTGGAGCAGGGGTTTCTTTCTTGGTTGGCACCCTCTCAGTCCATGGTGATGTAAAACTCGCTTCACTGTGGACAGTGACACTGGTATTCCAGCAGTTTCCACTTCATGGCAGGTTTGAGCCTTGGTGGTTCCTGGGTTGAACTGAACATCCTAACCAGTTTCCTCTCATCTGAGGATGACAGTTTGGCTCTTCTTCCAGACCTTGGCAAAGTGGATTCTCCTTAGATCTTCAGTGAGCTTCTTGGACTTTGACCAGTTGTCTAACTAATGGTCAATTCAATGAGTGCTGTCAGATAAATCCTTTTTCACATTGGAAAAGAGAAACTACCAGTTGCAGTCAATCATGATCACTCACAAGAAGTTAATGGGCTTTGACCGTGGCAAGTTAAAAGACACCGTAGAACCTTCAGCACCTCTAGATTTAAGTGAGTGTATGTATATATTTCAGCCTGTATGTATACTTTTGACCACAACTGTACCTGGTACAGTACAGGCACCTTTTCAGATGTGCAAACTGCCAATTCCGTAGCCACTGAAGGACACAGCATCCTGTGGACTTAAGGTTGTTATCAGTGCCTTTTGAACTGAGCACAGGATGCTGTGTCCATGTTTTAGGATGCTGTGTTCCAAAAATAATTCCAATTTGTCTGAACTCAGAACAGTTTTCCACTTTGTGTCAGTCCTTTTTAAATAAGCTTTGAAAAGACAGTGGTGTTTCTGGATCATGTTCACATATAGCTTCTTCTTTGCATGATAGAGCTTTAATGTGGATTTGTGGATGGCATGGTGAACTGTGTTTATACAGTGATTTTCCTGACAGAATCATGCCTGTTTTTAATGCAGTGCTGCCTAAGGGCCTGAAGATCATAGCTATCCAATGTTGATTTTTGGCCTTGTCACTTACACACAAAGATTTCTCCAGATTCTCACACTCTTTTCATGATATTATGTACTGCAGATGATGAGATATTCAAAGTCTTTGCAAAGGACCATTATTCTGAAATTGTTTCACAATTTGTAGGCACAGTTTTTTGCAGATTGGTGAACTTCTCCCCATTTTTACTTCTGAAAAACTCTGCTTCTCTAAGATGCCCTTTTGATACCCAGTCATGTTACTGACCTGTTGTTTCGTCACTCATGGCCATTGATCAATGGTCATGACAATTTGCATATTAAACTGACCTCATGGCCCTTTGTTAGTCAGTGGTGCTAGTTTCAGTCATTATGCAAATGTACTGTTTATAAGGTTGGGGAAACCTGCAGTCAGCTGAGACTGAAGAAGTCACTTGGATTATTGAGCATGCATTAAGACTTCTTTTTAGTACCATTTACTTTTCCAGCCTTTCTTTGCCCCGTGCCAAATTTTCTTAGACGTGTTGCTGCCATCAAATTCAAAACGAGCTAATATTTTTCTTCTTACCTTTCTGGACATTATGATAGGTATGAAATGTGGAAATTCTACATGCTCTGTAGAATTTGCTCTGTAACCCAAATCACCTGGCTACAGGAGTGCTCAAGTAATTCATTTTTAGTCTATACTTAGATCTAACTCGTGCTTACAGTATATTGTAATTATCTGATTTTAAAAATGAATACATATTTTGTCCTATGCAGTTTCAATTTTTCAAAATGAATTCTAGGAAGAAAAAAAAATCTCAGTATATCTCTTTCTGAAATTTCTAGAAGTGTGTTTTTAGTTCACTAAATAGCTGTGCAGCTAAAAAATGGTCTAACCCCAGAAAACACCCCTATAGTTCACAATACTGAAATTGTTTCATACAATTGGGTCATACAATTGGGTCATACAATTAGTTGGAGAACTTGCTGGCAGATCATAATACGGGCAGAAAATAAATATTTGGTAGCAAAGATGATACAACTATAAGATGAGCTCCTAAAATTCATTAGAAAGGGATTTACTTATCATTAAAATGAGTAAGTGAATGGATAAGGAAGAGATGATATACTCCTCAAAGACCTGGACGAGAGCAATGTGGCAGGAAGTGCACTTGAATCTTTATTCTGCTGTAACCAATCAAATGCATTTGACAGTCTGACATAAAAGGTCCAAGTCATAATACCTCCTACACTCACTGAAATACCTACAAAGTCCCCAAAAAGAGACATTGTCAAGATGATCATGTTATGGGTTACACTGCTTGTTCATCGAGGATGTAAGTGTTTTCTTATTCTGTGCAACTTTCTCCACATTATTTTCATCATGGTTTTCCTGCATCATTGTGACTTAATGTTTTAGTTTTTATATGTTTCTTTCAATTTAGATACACTTATTCCAGTAACTACAGTTCAACTTGGTGAACCTGTAACCCTCACATGTGTCCTGCCTAAGACTGACTTAAGCCGTAGAGCAGTCGACTGGTACAAGCAGAATGCTGTAGACACTCTGAAAATCATTTGTACACTCAAGGACTCTGCAGCACCTGAGTTTGCACCTGAGTTTTCTGACTCCAGATGGAAGGTTAATTACAATAAAAATGTTATCAACCTGACCATTTCGAAAACAAACCAAGAGGATGAGGGAATCTATCACTGTGGAATCACTGAGTGGCTCACAAACACTAAATGGACCGGGACATATCTGTTAGTGAAAGGTAATAATGTGATCTCCAGTAGAAATTCTTAAAAATTTCAGCTACTAAAGCTGTATTTTAACAATATTAAGTAAAAATACCTTATTGTCAACAAATATGTTGTGAAAACTGACTAAATGTATATAATTTAAATTTCATAAAATTTACATTTACGATACATTTGGTCTGTTTCTTTTTTCCAAATGTTTACAGGAAGTTTAGCAGTTGATTTAACTGAAATATGTTCTTAATTATATGACTCATTATTTTTCTCAGGATTTCAAAATATACTTTATAGTCACATTTATTAACACAGTTTGATACGACACAGGAAACACCCAGAGGACATCAAACTATACTGTTGTTCAGGAGAAGATAGCCCCTCCTGGAGACTCAGTGACTCTTCAGTGTTCAGTCCTCTCTGACTCTGATAACAAGTCGTGTCCAGGAGGTCTCAGTGTGTTCTGGTTCAGAGAAGGATCACATACATCTCACCCAAATATCATCTACACTGACAGAAACAGACATTATAAATGTGAAAAAAGATCTGAGACTCAACAGAGTTGTGTTTATCGCAAGAATATCAGCTCCTCTGATGAAGGGACTTACTACTGTGCTGTGGCCACATGTGGGGAGATATTATTTGGAAATGGCACTAAACATCAATGGGTATGATTTTACAGAAAAATATCATATCAGATGAGTATCAGTCTCTTTTAGAATCACTAATAATTCATTTTCTTGTTTTTTTAGAGCAAACAGCAGCTTCTGAATTTACTGCACTGGTGATGACAATAATCTGTTTGGTTATTTCTGTGATTCTTAATATTGTTTTCATCTGTTGCCGAACTCCAAGAGCAGCATGTGAACAATTTAAAGGTAAGTGCTGTTCACAGAATATAAAATTATAAGTATTTAATTTTCCTCACATTAAACTTATCTTTGCAGATAAATGTCATTAATTAATGTAAAATTAAGCATTTGTTGTATACATTTTGAGTCTTGATATGCTTGCTCTATGCTGACCTCTTGCTGACCACATCTAATTCATCACCATTACGCACAGAAAACAACTCTTCACAAGCAAGACAACATGAATTGAGCCAAACAGTGGATGATAGTGTAAGTAATCAGATTTGTTATTTCACTGAAATGATTTACAGCAGTTTGATGTAGAAGTGTGAATTGTATTATTTTTTATAGAATGATGGTCGATATGATCTGAATTATGCTGCACTGCATTTCTCTGGAAGGAACGCTACGAGAGGAAAAAAGAAGACGAATGAACTGGAAACTGAAGACAGTGTTTATTCTCAGGTTAAATGCAGAATGTGAAAGTGTGTCTATGAAAATATGTGGGTTGAACACATGTTCAAAACACTGACCTGTGAATCATTCAAGCATAAAAATTCACCTTACTCAAAGGATGAACCAGTGTCGTCTCTACACATAACAGTAAAGTGTCATGATCCTGAGTTTTGACCCAGCATTTTGACTTCGATGTTTTAGTTTTGTTTAATATGTTTTTGTTAAATTTGTTCCTGTCATGACCCCTGGGACTTTGACTCAGTGTTTTGAGTTTTGTACCTTCAATTTCTGTTATTTAATGTTTTCTGTTGGACTCTCAGTTTGTTGTAGTTTTTACAGTTTTGAGTTTTGTACCAGTTACAGATATTTACTGGGTCCTGGGTTTATCTAGGTTCGGTCCGTGGTTATAGTTTGTAATTTGTTCCTTGTTTCAGTTTATTTTACGCCCCCCGTGTTTTCCCATATCTTGTTGTTAAGTCTCCGTTGCAGTGTTAGATGTTCCCTTGTTTAGTTACTTCCTGTTTTATTTTGCTAGTTTCTTGTCTTGTGTGCGTTGTACTTAGTTTTGCTTCCCGTCTTGTTTTCTTCGATTAGTTTCAGCTTTGTTCCTTGGTGTTTTCCATTTCCCCAATTACCTCAGTGTGTATTTAAACCCCTGTTTGCGTTTTTTTGTTGTTGTGTTGTACTGGTTGTTGTACTGTTGTTCTGCCAGTGATTTTCCCTCCTTTTGGCTATATGTACTTTATTCTCTCCTGCCACCTGGATTTTCTTGTTGCTCCAAAATAAAGGTTTGTTTTTGTTTACTTTGTCCTCTGAGTCTGCATTCTGGATCCACTCTTTCACATCACACACTCTATAGTGACAAAAAACAAAAAAACAATTTTAGATTGTATCTTTAGGCACTTTGTTACAAGCAGCCTGTTGCAAAAACACATCATTTGTTTCCATTTCTTTAGTTGAATCCATGAAAAATACCAAAGTTAACAGTTTGACTCTCATAAAATAATTTTTTGCACCAACAAAGAGATATTAGCTGAAAATTTTGGCATATCTCAGCATGCTGTGCAGTGTGTCCTCAAAAAATTGAGGAAACTGGACAGGAGTAGAGGACAAAAAGGAGTGACAGGCCTAAAAAACTATTAACAGTACATGAACAGTATCTGAAAGTCATGTTCTTAGGACCTGAGAGATGCATCTGGAGTTGTGCTCAATGAGAAAAAGCAAACGGTGGAGTGTATACTTGCGTTCTCCATGTCAGTGGCTGTACATTGGGGCATTGCTCATATTAACCTTTGGATCATTGAGTGGGTCCCAATTGTTTACGTGCCAAACGTTAGTTCAGAATACCTGGCCATCTTGGAGTTCCTGGCGTTCTTTGACAGTATGGGGTATCAGGCAATTCAGTCCTTGTGCAACTATAGATAGACCATGGTTTGCACTGCAGGAAATAAGTAATTCCCAGACTGGTTCCAGTTAGGATTTGGAATGGGCTGCTATTTGTCAATTATTCTATTATTCTATTCTATTCTATTATAACCTTTACATACATACTTTAAGGACAGCATTGGTTTAGGTTTGAGATTTTGAGTTGTTTTGCGTCTAACATATTTTATTTCACAGTAATGGAAAGAAAATGTACAAAATATATATTTTAGTGTTTTTTAATTAATGTCATCTAAAGAAAAAATAGATTTTTATTATTACTATTTTGCAAAGTTACAGTTAATTTGCATGTTTTATAAAATTAAAATCTATGTCTTTCTTTTAGACAGTTTGCAGCTTTTATCCCAAGTACAATCCACATCATTACCTAAAAACAATCCTTTGACTCACATTATTTACCATCTTTTGACTCACTTAGTTTTCATTAATTTCAAGTAAACATTATTTGTGTTGTATTTATATGATGAAACAAATTGAGGTAATTTTGACTCTAATATAAAAAAAAAACTGAAATAAACACAAAACCAGGCCAGAGATCTAATCTCCACAGCATGTCCAGGGTCTGCTCTGGGGCCTCCTTACCCCCTCCTCCTTGGACATGCCCAAAACACTTCAGCTAGGAGGTGTTCAGGAGCCATTTTGGTCAAATGCCTGAACCACCTCACCTGGCTCCTTTGGATGTGGAGGCATAGCTATACTTGGAGTCCCTCCCAAATAACCTAGTTGCTCAACCTATCTCTAAGGAGGAGCCCAGACATGCTTCACAGGAAGCTAATTTCTGCTTGTATCCATGATCTCATTTTTTCAGTTCTATTCAATTTTATTCATATAGCGCCAAATCACAACAAGTTGCAACCCGAATTCCGGAAAAGTTGGGACGTTCTTTAAATTTGAACAAAATGAAAACCAAAGGACTTCCAAATCACATGAGCCAATTTTTTTATTCACAACAGAACATAGATAACATGACAAATGTTTAAACTGGGAAATTGTACACCTTCATCCACTAAATGATCTCATTTCAAATTTGATGCCTGCTACAGGTCCCAAAAAAGTTGGCACAGGGGCAACAAATGGCTGAAAAAGCAAGAAAGTTCAAAAAGATTCATCTGGGAGAACATCTAGCAACTAATTAAGTTAATTGATATCAGGTCTGTAACATGATTAGCTATAAAAGGGATGTCATAGAGAGGCAGAGTCTCTC
>VUQS01045288.1:0-13740 GCA_015108495.1 Heterochromis multidens
AATAAATATTTTTTTATTTTTTACCTTTTTTTTTTTTTTTTTTTTTTTTGTTTAGGTTTTTTTTTTTTTTTTTTTTTTTTTTTTTTTTTTTTACTGTTGTTACAGTAAAGCTACTTTCAGCTGCTCCTTTATTCACAAGGGGTCACCACAGCAGGTAGCTCCGCATGTTTGAGTTGGCAGATTTTTACACCAGATGCCCATCCTGCCGCAACCGCCAAAAGGGATTTATGTCTCCTCCCGGGATCAAACTGGGGATCTTTCATTTTTTGAACCACTTTTTGCCTGTTGTTACAGTACTAAACTTGAAAAATAAATAGAAAAGTCAACACTTTCTGGTAATTTCAAAATTTAAAGACTGTCAGAAAAAAGAAAGATCACAGTATAGAACAAGAAGCACTCCGACAGTGCAAACATCCGCCAAAGCAGCTCACTCTCTAGGCAGTATTTACTTTTAACTGACTAGGCAGCTCATTCTCTTTCTCTTCACAATACTTTCTTTAAAGATAAAACACATTTTGAGGTCAACTTGAAAGAAATCCAGATGTGTAAATGTAAAAGTGAGGTCAGAAGTCAAATGTGACATGATATTTGGAACTATAATGAACTATAATATGATATTTAGAGTCCCCATATATCATTCCCTATATGCCTATATGTAGTCAATACAAACAATGGCAGTAAGAAACAGTTTTAAACAGCTCTATATAGCACTATTATCAATACACAGCACACTGTAACAATCATAGTTTCTAAGTTATAAGGCTTTCTGTCATTTTTACCAATAAATCATTAAGTTGACCTTGAAGACCTTGGTGGATGTAAGCCAAATTTTAATGGATTGTTAACATAGCACCACTCTACACCCCTACAAAGTTTTATCAGAATTCATTCAAAACTTTTAGAGCGATCATGTTTACAGACAGAATGATACCAAAAACATAACCTCCTTGGCGGAGGTCACTAGAGCCACTGGGAGGTTTTTAAAAACAATAAATTATGCTTAAATAATATTTAAGTAATATTTTTGTATATCAGTGAATGTTATTGGTTGCTTGTTGTGAAGTCAGAGAAATCATATAATGACATTTTATGGCCATACTGATACTGGATTTTTACATTGAATCCAGGCAGATCAGCTGATCTCAATGCCAGCCCAAATCAGCTGATGACTCCTGTGATATCCTTCTACACATCCAATTGACAGATCTATTATAAGACACATTATTTCAGCTGCTTTAGCTTGCCTAATGCTCATCTGCGACCTGTGTCAGTTTGATATCTGTTGTCAGCGATGCATGATCTGTTCTATATGTGGGTCTTGCTGCTATGCACAGAACAGAGACATTTTGCCAAATGTAAATGCCTGAAATTAGAGATAACAATCATCTTTTGACTATAGTGGGCTTGACTGTACTAAATTTTAAATTTACATTTTTTAATAATAGGCCTTGGCTCTCTTCACAGCTCATGTAAATATTGGTCACTATCAAGTGACAGCAGATAAGTTAGTTTGCTTGCTGACTGTCTAAATTTGTATTAAGCCATACAGTACACATATATGACTAAAAACACCATCACATTTTAGAAATATAATGCATGTTGCCAACCAGCAACACTTCAGAGTGTTTTCCCCTAACATCTTGGCACAATTCTTAAACTGGCACAGGTCCATGACTGTGACCTTCTGTAACGACCCACAAAACTGCACGATCCCTGGTGTGCCTCTCTGTGAGTACAAGGAGAAAAGAAGAAGTGAGGCGCATGTGTTTAACTGGCGAAGATGAAATTAAAAGTGGTGATTTCCCTGTTGACTGCTTGCTCTAAGCAGCTGTGTGCTTCTCTTTATGGCAAACATGTCACGATCTCTCACCTATCTGCACACAGCCGCTTGTCAGCTCTTTGTGTTTACTCGGCTTTGCATTAGATATATAAAAACATGAGATATTGTTTTGGTGACATTTACCCGCAAAGGCTTACTCACCAGCTAAGATGCATGTCATAAAGGTAAAACAGACCTTTCATTTGGCCTTAGAAGAAACAAGCAATAGATGGAACAAATCAATTGGCATTTATGTACTTATTGCTGTATCAAACTACAGTACGTATCCACCCAGCATGGCATACCGCATGGCTGCAGCTTTATAAGGGATGAATGGACATTATGAAGAGCTTGCTTGGGATCATCTTGCGATCTAAATGCAAATTTAGGAAGGGTGTTAAAGCACTGAGGAAGTTATTACCTACATGGCTGGCTTTGATGAACAGCTCACAGCGTTTGAGGCAAATACCAAAGTGGAGCATTGCATCCATGAGATTAAGATGATTAATTACTCTTTTAAATGTATTCCTTTTTTTAAACACCTCGTTCAACCTCAAGCAATCATGGGAGGTGTGTTCAGAACCCGTGATGCTACTTGTTTGAAAGAGTGCTGTGAATTCAAGTGCAGCGGCTGGCACAAGCTTTTGGAGCCACTTGTAATCACTACAGAAGCTAAACCATGCGCTCAGTTAAGGCATAGACATATATAGGGACTAGCTGCATAAAGGTAAAGTTCACATATGACCGCTGAATATGGCTTCAAGCAGACTCTGGCTCATTTAGATCATGCCATGCTGTACAAAGTACCATTTAAAACTTTGCTACCGCAGCATAGGAAAATGTGTACTCATGCCTCTCCTTAAATCTCTCCCCAAAAACGTTTGAACCAATACTCATTTATGTAAAAGCCACCAATTTGTGTCACTGCTTTGCAATGATTCCCAAGGACTTTTCCAGAGATAGTCCCAAACATATGCTGATGTGACATCACTCGTGACAAACCTACTTTAAGATAAACTCTTAAAAACACACTTTCAGAAATAAAAGTCACCTTTAGAGGAGGGGGAGGGGGGATTCAGGGAGAGTGAAATGAAAGCAATTTTTCTCCTTTTGAAATGTAAATGCACCACGATTTGCTGAATACCTTTGAAGAAATCATGTTATTAAGAATCAGGTGTCGCTATGCAGCCACCATTGATATGGAGTTCATAATCTTAAATGAAATATTTTTCTTCCTCTTGCAATTTCTTCACCCTTTTCACTTCTTTCTAAGTGGAGAGCAGGCTTTGTGTGAAAAGGTCATATGGCTTTCATGGAGCTCACACTCACCTGCTGACAGGCGAATGTCATCACTTTCCTTTAAACTTGGTAATGACTCTTTTTACACGCCTTCATGGCTAAAGCATCACCGTGCGGTGCTCTTTTCAGTATCTTTGCACAATATGCAAACTATATGGTACAAGCAATGAAATACATAATTAGTTGAAAAAGAGTAAATCATGTGATAGAAATTGAGCTATTCATTTAGGAACCCAAAGCAACACAGATTTAAAAAAAAAAAATGCAACAGCTATTTAGATCATGGCTGTAAACACTGTTGACAAGTTATTATTATTATTATTGTTATTAAAAAAATACTCTGTGCTCTTCAGCTGTGGGAATGTGAAATGACATACATAAGACAAAACACTGCACAATGAGGGCATCTATTAATGATAATTCGTTAATTCCAGGCTAAGAGTATATTCATCTCCCTCCCTTATCTTCTCCTGTCTGTTTTTTTCTAATTAAAATTGTCATGGGTATTACTAATTAGGTCAAATTCAGACGTTCCAAACCAATTAAAGTACAAATGAACATGCCAGTTAAACTAAGAAAGATTTAATTACCAAATAAACACCACACAGATATTACTCTTTTGTTTATCATGTTGGTGAGGGTATAAACAATACAGAAGTCGCGCTAGCAACACTTATGATGCTTTCAGCTAACCTAGAAATGACATTACTAACAGCGTTAGTATGTTTACAATTTGGATTATTATATTACAATGCTGACATTTGCAGTAGCGTTAAAATGTTTCCAAGCAGAGGGTGATGACAGTTTTGTAGGTCATGTAAACAAATACTGGGATAAGAAGAAGTAGAATTTCATGTGTTGATGTTGGTTAATAACTTAAGAGATGCTGCTTTTCCTGAGAGGAACATGACTGGCCAAATCCTGTTGCAATCCATTCAGTAACTGTCAAGTCATCCATCCATCCATCCAGTACTTTTTCAGGTCTTAGCCATGGGCTGCAAAGACCTTACTTTGCCATACAGCGCATCTGGAAAGTATTCACAGCACTTTACTTGTTCCACATTTTGTCATGTTATAGTCTTATTTTAAAATGGTTTAAATTCATTTTTCACCTCAAAATTCTGCACACCATATCCCATAATGACAAACTGAAAAAAGTTTGCTTGAAATCCTTGCAAATGTATTAAAAATAAAAAGCTAAAATGTAACATGTACATCATAACTAAAAAGCAAGGAAGCAAGGGAAGCAATGCTTGTCCAGTGAAATCCATAAATAGACATTAATTAAAACCAACCAAAGTTCTTGAATCTCAAACTTCATTCTGTCAAAAAACTTCTGGCCTGTTTGCATCCATCCTTTAAATTACTGTCATCTTGTGGCCACAGTTGGCTGTTGTCTCTGGAAGCAGGCTTAACTCTGCTTGACTATGAACTATTGGAATCTGTAGTGTCTGTTGATTTGATTGGGGTGTCTATTTCTCATTATCAAAGGCTTGATTTTATCAAGCTAAGAGGCCAGCAGTTTTTTTGCACTGTGGATAAATCTCTGGTCTTTTTCAGGAGGCTGGTGGGAGACTACCATACTGGACAAGCTGTCGTTAGCTCTGCCTTCACTGCTCTGAGATCAGTTAGGATGTGCACATTGTGTGGAAATAGAGCTAGCATTACCAAGTAAACAAGCACTGTGATTCATCATCTTAACAGATAAGTTTCACTAACCAACTTGGCCAACAGGTGATGTAGAGGAGTTAGACTGTAGTGTGAAGAAGTTTTTAATAACTCCTTTAGCAAGGAAAGCCTTGATGATGGAGAGGGAAACTTCTGTTGTGCCTGGTTTAATAAAGCAAGCAAGTGGAACAGGTGCAGGCTCAGCAAGATGAAGGAGGCTGTCAAAATATATAAAAGAATAAAAGCCAGGCAGCACAAAATTATGAAACACCACCAATTTGTCTTGCTAAAAAGTGGAGGAAGAGTTGTTTGAGGTCATCGTCTCTACTCGACTTTCTGTAAAAGTCACTGCATACCACTGCACTGAATGATGAATGTCTGTACTAAGTTTCAGGGAAATCCATCCGATTTCTTGATATGTCGGTTTGGACCAAAGTGCTGGACCTGTAAACGGATTAGCATTCCCAGCCCTAAAGCCCTGCTACATTTCCACTCCAGAAAAAAAAAAAAGACTTTAAAAAGTAGACTTTGTAAAGTGTAACTCAGTAACTAGTGTCAGAGATTTCTCTTTCCCAGCCAAACTGTGTTCATGAAGTAGCATTTGTCTTAAAAATGACTTATTCTGGCAGCAAAAATAGTTTTCAAAATTCACTTATCTGTGACTCAGGGGTGCTCAAGTGTTTTCTTTTTCTGCTCTGATGAATGAGGATAGCGCAGTGGTTGTTTGTTCTCCATCAGTAACTCTGAAACAGTAACCGAGCTTGTGGCATGAAAGGCTGTTTCGAGGTAGTTTATTTGGCCTGGGATGAGCATGCTGCTCTGGAACACACTTTTGTGGCACTTGTATTAGTTGTTGTAATGCATCTGAGGTGTGAAGTGGATGCCAATATATCGTGTCATTTGCTCTGTAATTAATAATAAGCACTGGCAGGAATGATGGGGAATGCTTATCACATCACAAAGACTCATCACTGAGAATGATCACCAGGAGCAGGATTTAATTTGTACCTGTTCTTAACTGGCTAGAATTAAAATACCAGTAAACTCCTACAGTTAGGTAGTTACTCCTCTACTAGATATCTGAACATTAGGTAGATACCTGACTGGCATTTTCAAAGTGCTTTCAGTATAATGAACATTTTCCATACGACTTCACTTATGACTAATCTCTCCTGACACAATTAAATTACAGTTTTGTTTATGCTATGTATGAGTTATTTATCATGGACAGGTCATGGAAGATGACTATTATTGTCAACTGGCACTATATAAATAAAGCAGAATTGAACTGGATACACTAACAAGCTTATAAAATAACACACGTTAAATTTGTGATGCTTCACACAAGGGGTAACATGCATTAAAATTTCTTTGGAGGGCACAGCTTCACAGTCCCAAAATGTAAATATATCATACAGGAAATGTGTTTACTATTTACTTTTAAAAATATAATTATACAAGAAAGTGTTTGCAAAAAGACTTTTTATCTCAAGGGTAACCACAGGTTAGCTGGCTGTCACTGTCTAATAGGGCCAGTCCTGGGTGTAACGCATTCCAAAGTAAAGGGTTACTGAAATCACATTACGGATAGAAAGAAAAAAAAATCAAACAAACATACTCTTTTCTTCCTGCACTTGCGCTACAACCAGCTGATTTCATATTTGTGTGCTGGGAGGAGGGTTTTTTGGTCAAAACAACTCAGCTGCTGTGGGAACAAAATAAATTTTGAAATTGTTATATTTTTGTACTTGTAGGGGTTGCTACTGGTCACGTCCTAAAAGTAGTGTCGGGTAACGTGACAGGCACTGTAATGGACCTGAATCCCCACCCCTAGAACATTTGTCCATTTACCAGAAAGTCCATACTCTGAAATACAAGCAACAAAGGAACCCATACAAGAACTGAGAAGCACACATACACACACACACCAAGCCAAGAGTAATAAATAAGCCAATACACAGGCGGTACAGCTGTGCTGAGGCTGTGAAATTGTATGCAAATTGTACTTCTTTGCACTTGACATTATTTTGGGTTACAGTTATTGTTTGACTATTTCTAAATCCTACACTTCTTTGCATTTTTATTAACTGACACAATTAACCCCTAAATTCCCACACTCTATCAGCTCACCCTTTCTAAACCCACACGTTTGCAGCTCACTCTGTAGATCACACCTGTTGAACAGATGAGCATTTTTTCTACTCCCTGGCAGTTGAGCTGTAAGGTGCAAACCATTTTGTCAAAAAATGTTTTGCAACTTCTGCTGACGAACTAACCATCAAGCAAATGACTTGCACTTTGAGAAGATTTAGCCTCCCAGCAGCTGCAATGCAACTTTTTCCCAGTGAGTTTTAAAGGGTGTGCGGCAGCCAGAGACGCTTCTTTTTTTCTTCACAGAAGACATTTTGACATGTCACAGTAGAAAAAGCATAGGTGTAAAGAAATGATGAATGTAATGAATGAATTCTTTTTTCGTTTCAAGGTCCAGTGGTGCATGCAGGCTTCACTGTCTGGGTTTACATGGGCACAGAGCTATTGTCAGTGTTATTCAATGAACAACTAAACTTCTACTTTGACTAAGGAGACAGAAAGAAACTCTGATATTAGAGATATTGGATAGCCACACCGGCGCCTGAGGTCGTATTTGGAAGGACTCAGTATGAATGTAATCTAAAATCTTTGCACATACAGTTATTTATTAATGGTTTTTAAACTATAATATTCAGATTTGTAATTGCTGATGTGAAAAATGCATCTTTAAATCCTAGAAAACAGGTTAGATCTGAATTTGACTCTGACCGGCCAACTTCAAAAATGTTGTGGCTACAATTTAGACTTGGAGCTGTTTGAAAACTCGTCTAGACCGAAGCTCATCGCTTTGCTATGACTGCCATTCCAGCTTTTCTTTCCTGCGCACCCACATGGAATTCATTTTTCATGCCTGCTCTGTATTGTTTTCGGCTCATTTTATTTTGGTCCTCTGGAGAACAGGTGTTTTTTTTTTGTTTTTTTTTGTGGGAAAAAGCAATGTGTGCTGCAGCCTGCTGAGCACAGGCAGTTGGTTGGGTACATCATGTACTTGCTGGGCACTGATGCCGTCTGCTGTTGATGCCAGTAATCACTACCAATAGACAATTAACTTTAGCATGTCTTTCAAACTTTGCTGTGCCTCTTTTGTCTTTGCAAACTTCTTTCTGTAAATAATTAAGCCACTGATGGATAAATTTGGTGTCTGTGGCGAAAACAGTGCCTCAGCAACTAATTTAACACTATTTAAGATTATAACAAACTCTTTCTGCAGTATTTTAGTACCAGTAGTCTGGAGTCTTATGAGCATTCATGATGTTTGTTCCCATGGTTGCTTCCCAGTGTGAGGCAATGATATAAAAGCATTTTAGCTCTTAAAAATCAAACATGTGGGCTTTATACCTGCGATTGAACATCAAGCTGAAAGGTATAAGGGAGCGTCGGCTTGCCTTTATCACTAATGGGCCCCAAACTGCAGCGCTTAGACTGAATATGAATGTACCTCCGGTGAATTATTAATGTTGTGCTGCGCTTCGTATTCTGCCTGGCACTTCCAGAGGTGATCCACCTCCCACGCGGATTGGAAGCTGTCACCCGTAATTGGAGAAATCACGACAGCACGGAGTTAAGTGCTCCACAGTCCCCGGGTGAAGAATCTGATGGTGCACACTGCAGCACCTGGAGGTGGGAACATTTTCCTATATGTTTTTTTTAAATTTTTTTTATGGTGTTATTTTTTTTCTCCATACCTCTGAATATTTTTCGTTCTCTATCGCCATCCATCTATTCAGGATTTTATAGTCTTTTTCATTCTGCAGTATTAGTTAACTTACTAAATAAAACATCTTAATTTCTAAGGATGTCATATTCAGCAAGCAGCAGTGAAGAAATGTCGAGCTGATGTTAAAGTCAGATCGAGTGCTCACAGATCAAGATAAGCTGCAATGACTTTCATCACGACCTTTGACCTTGGCTGCAACCCGTGCTTTCCACTAAACATATTTCATAAACCGTGTGAGGTGAACCGCATCTGATGAAAAACATGGCGGTATCGCACAAGGCACCACTCGTGAAGACTCTGCGGCACATTTTTCTGACAGAGTGACAACTCTGTGCAAAGCGTGTGGATCTCCAGTCCCACAGAGAGCCCAGGGCACCATCAAACCGACAGCTCATAGCACAAATGGACCCCTGTGTCCCTAGATAGAGGCAAAGTTGTTGCCACAGCAAGGAATTTTGGTAGTCCTATTGGCCCCGAACAAAGGGATCTGTCAGCTTTCATGACAGGGGCAAGATTGCAGTGTTTTATCCCGGATCAACCATGATCCACGGTCAAATTGTGGCAGATTCATCTCAACCATGGCTCTTGGAGGCCCATCTGTCTGTCAAAAACTTTAGTGATCGGAAGAGATAAAGCTTATGTTGACAGGGGTTTAGGCCAATGCCGGTCATGTGTGAACTGGTGACAAGGTCAAAAGATGAATCAGAGGTCTCGTCAGGACACCGAGAAGCGGAGCTCTCATAGAGATAAGTGAAGCTTGATGTGACAAGGTTTGTCTAAATTTGATAAGAATCCAAAACTGGGGCACAGATTTTGCTCTGCCTCACAGGAACACACACTTTTGTCAAGAGGAATCCTGTGCAGTCTGTTTTTAGCTCCACAATTGGAACTTAATCACTTTAATCCATTCATTGGATTATGATGCTACTGCTTCATGATAAACCATCTGTGTGAGAAGGTGCCTCTGTGTTAAATTTAAAGTTCACCTATCATTGCTTGCAAATCTGTTTCACTAATTCCGTATTTTCTACACCGTCACTTACCACATTTATTCATTTTTCTTATCAATTTCTATTTTAGCCATATGTTTGGATTTAGCTCCACTTCAATAGTAGAAGCTATGCACAATTCTAATTACAATATGGACAAAATAATTTACAAATACCTACTATTTACTTACATCATGTTGCAAACAATACATTTTATTTCTTTTTTTAGGAAAAGAGAAAAGATTCAGCATTGGAACAAATCAAAGAGATAATATAGTTTGCTCTCTCTGAAATGCAAATTTAATCGGCATGAAAAGGAAATGAGAAGAAAACAAATAATGTGCTACTGCCAGTCCAGCCAGAAAAACAATGAGATCATATACAACCATAAGGACAGTTTAATGACGCTCTATAAGTCGTTTGGCGGTAATGTTTGCCAAAGTATACTGTAAATGACTCCTTACTGTGTGAGTATGCTAAAGCTCTTATGAGTCATGGGAACACTGACAGTATTATTACAGAGTAAAAAGGTTATATCTTTTTCAATATAAAGTTTTCTTGTATTAAATGCCTGTGCAATCTAGAATATGGGCAGAATAGTTCATGACAGTACAATTAGAAACTAGAGACTGAACAAGTGTGGCTTGTTTGGAAGGGTTGCCAGGAGAAAGCTTCTTCTCTAGAAAGAACATGGCAGCAGAGCTTAGTTTTGCAAAGTTGCATCTGAACAAACCACAAAACTTATGGAACAATGTCCTTTGTGCAGATGAGACCAAAGTGGAGATGTTTGGCCATAATGCACAGCACTATGTTTGGCAAAACCAAACGCAACATATCAGCACAAACACCTCAGCACGGTGGTGGAGGGGTGATGATTTGGGTTTGCAGCCACAGGACCTGGGCACCTTGCAGTCATTGTGTTGACCATGAACTCCTCTGTATAGTAAACTATTCTAGAGTCAAATGTGAGGCCATCTGTCTGACAGCTAACTTGGACCAGGACAATGATCCCAAGCACAACAGCAAATCTACAACAGAATGGATGAAAAAAGAAAAGAATCAAGGTGTTTTAATGACCCAGTCAAAGTCCAGACCACAACCTGATTGAAATGCTGTAGTGGGACCTTTACAAAGCTGTGCATAAATGAATGCCTAGAAACCTCAATGAACTGAAGCAATGCTGTAAAGAAGAGTGGTCCAAAATTCCTCCACAATGATGTGAGAGATGATAAAGCCATACAGGAAAACATTGCTTCAAATTGTTGCTGATAAAGGTGGTTCTACAAGCTTTTGAATCATGTGGTGTTTTTCCACACATTGCTTCTGCATTTTTGCTCAGTTTTTTGTTAATAATGACACGGTGTAATGTCATTGGTTGTTGTTCATCTAAGGTTGTATTTAAATCATTGTAAGACCTGATAAGAACTAGATAATATTTTATTATTCCTTGATATGTGTAACCTTATAAATGAAAGAGGGTGTACTTTCTTTTTAACATGACTGTATATATCACTACAATTAATGAGCACAACATCAAACTAAGAACCTTTTCTCCTTTTTTTCCCTTTTGTTCTACTTATCAACTTATACCTTATAGCCTTAGTAAGATGAACATACAGTAAGATCTTCCAGGCAGCAAGCCTACCACAACTGTTTTACCTGGGGCTTTCCAGATGATGAGATTCAGAATAATTCATTCATTCATATACTGAATATTTAATAAAATGTCATGGGGCAATATGTGAAAGGCTTATTTCTCTTTAAAGTGTTTTTTTTTAAGGCTATAAATTAATGTGTGTCCACATTTTGAGGTCAATATAGAGGACTTTGGCACAAAAAACTTTATATATTCATTTTATTTATATTTTTTTGTGTGTCTTAGAAGCTTATCTCAAAATTCTGAGGCAGGGAATCTCTTATAAACTCTGCAGGATGGCTTAAAAAGAGTATGCTTATTCCCTTCTGAGAACTTCAGATTTTCAAGATACAAGCTTTTCACCTGGCAGAAATGACCTGCAGGTGTGTGCTGTGGCTGGCAAGGGCAATTCAAAAGTTTAGGCCATTTTGGGATCCATCTGCCCCAGGTCATACTACATTTAAAGTGCTTTATGGTGCAGTATGGAAATGTGTGATGGGATTGCTATGTACCTGTGATTGCCTATAACCCGTTACGGCCAAAATAAATCTAGCTTTTAAATATGTAGCCTGGCTTGCACCGTGCCATTGTGTCACATAAATCCATAATACATTATGATATATCTTGATGGTATATGCCATATTTTTTCTTATGCAGTCGTTGCTTACTAGTTTTATTGTGAAACTCTTCTTACAGTTATGTTTAAAACCAATAAGATGGCTTCACCTTTCATTGTTAAGAGACTATAGGGAACTGAAAGCATGAGTGTGGTCCGCTTGCAACTCTTTCTATCCTCTCTTCTTAATAGATTCAAATTAATGCAGTTTTGCCAAGAGCAACTGATGGAGTTAAGTTATTTGTCCTGGGCCTACACCCCTGTTCCACTCATCTCTATACAAATTCAATTTCAGTTTGAAAAGCAGACTCGCTGTTATTGCACATTTGTCAAAACATCAGCATTAGTGTGAATAGTCCAGTGGGGGAGGCTCTGGCTCGTAGCTTAGGATGGTTGCTTCCCTGAAGAAAATCAGATCAAGCATTGTAAGTGTCTCCCACACACCCCTTTGGTTTGTATTAATTCTTTCAAACTGCAGTGACAACGAAAGCCCGGAAACAATAGTCTATATTTATGCCATTCTAGTCTCTTCCGCAGTAGGTGTAGGTTTTCTTTTGCTACATGACAGTCACTTCTCCATGCCCTGCATTGTTAACATATGTGAATCGCACCGCAGTTAATTCAGAGCTTGTTTGTTTCTTAATTTGTATTTTTACAAGACAAAAGCAGGAAGCTTTAATAATAGGAGTAAAAATATGTTATACAAGCAAAAAGTTAATTTGTTAAAATGCGTTAAAGAAGCACAACAGCAGCAAACACTGATCAATGCAGTAAGCTCACAGTGTGGGTGGACAAAGCAAAGGCGAGTTGTAAACAGAAAGTTTGAAGATGAGACTGAGCAAAGTAAGAGAACTGGTTGCACAGAGGTTTGGGACCAGGGTGTTCCTCAGCTCAGGGTCAGAAGCACTTAAGGTTCGATCACCTATGGAGTGGAGCTTTGCAAGAGTGTGGGAGAGACAAAGTGTTTAAGAGGGGGTGTAGGGCTGCTGGAGGTTGCTTTTTTTTTTTCCTTCTTCTTCTTCTTGGATCGAGTGCAAATAAAGATGCTGGAAGCACCCAGACAACTGTTTGTCAGCATTTTTGGCTTTCTGGCAGCATCAGATGAAGAAAGACTTGATAGAGAAAAAGGAAGGTGAATACATAAAAGCGGGATACTGAAGAGTGAAACATCAGCAGCGGTTTTGATTCACCTATTGATCTTGGCAAACTGACACTCCCTCTCATCCTTGACAGTCTTTCTCTCCTCCCAACTGAAATCTATTTTTTGCTCCCATCAGCAGAAAGGAAGGAAAACATGGCTTTGGGTTGATGATGAGTCAACTCAACCCTGGGTCACATGGTCTACTTTGTTGATATGAGGCTGAATAAAGTATGAAGCTGATCAAGAATAGAGTAAGTTGCTAACCTTTAAAGTTACCTTTACCAAGTTAAAACTGCTAATACTCTCCATATAGACTATAAAAGTCTGTAAAGCTAGAAATAGCATATATATTAATTATGCATTCATTCATTAAGTGTAGTTACTTTCTGCAGAACTTGGGCTATTTTAATATGAGTGTATACAGTAGTGATTAAAAAGCCCTGTTGTCATAGTACTTAAATTGGTTGAATGAGACCATTTGTATCACAATCTGCAGGATACGCAGTGTGTGTTGCAGAGTGAAAGGACCCAAATGCAGACGCTGAAGGCAGACTGTGGTGAACTCAAAGCGAGCCGCTTTATTAGGCTGATGCTATTCCACAAAAGGTAAAGAACAAAACCTCTTGATGCATACTCAATAATCCAGGTACAAGAATCCTAAAAAGTTGAATCTGTTCATCTGGACGTAGTGATTTTTTAGTGGGAGAAACGTTTCGTCACCTTCTGGTAACTTCTTCAGTCTCAGCTGACTGCAGAATTTCCCC
>VUQS01045288.1:13760-39814 GCA_015108495.1 Heterochromis multidens
ATAAGGTTGGGGAGTTCTGCAGTCAGCTGAGACTGAAGAAGTTACCAGAAGGTGACGAAACGTTTCTCCCACTAAAAAATTGCTACGTCCAGATGAACAGATTCAACTTTTTAGGGTAAAGAACAAAAGGAAACAAACTATAACTTACAGAAAACCAAAACTAAGAAACTCTAGGACAGGAAACGTGGGGAAGAGAGCAGACGTTCTGACAACAGACAAGGGAGACTGAGACAATAAAAACAACACAGAAGGGTGATGGGGAAGTGGAGACAGCTGGGAACACAGCAAGAACAAATTAGACATAACAAGACAGGGGAAGCAAAATTGAACACTATACACATGAGACGAGGGATTGTCAAAATAAAACAGGAAGTATAATGTTGGACTAACACACACAAACTTGACATAGACAAAAAGTAAACAAACAGAGACACGACTGACTTCACAAGGGGACACCAAAGGACAAAACATGGAACAAAGACGAAAGGATACAGGAAGGGAATTAACTAAATGGGGAGATAACATACAACAGGATGAACAAACTACAACAGGACTTGACACAGGAGGAAGGGGACAGAGAGTGACAACTGAACGGGGGAGACACATACACACGAATAAACTGACCCAGTGTTCTGAGCTATGTTCATTTGTATTTTCTATTGTTTTTGTTTTGTATTCTTAGTATTTGACCTAGTGTTCCGTTCTTAGTTATCTTAGAAGTTTTGTTCTCCTCTCTCTGTGTTCCCCATCCTCTACTGTTAACTCTCCCATGTTAAGTTTTTGTAAACATAGTTTCAATAAAAATAAAATATCAGACTGACCTGAAACGATGCTATTGTTTATGTTACAGGCAGTGGCATGCAGTGAGTTTTGCAGAAAGGCAAGCAGGGACTATGCACCACCCCACTGCTTAACAAGACAAATACTGTTTTGTGCTGCCTGTCTTTTATTATCTTATATATGCTGACAGCCTCCTGCAGCTTGCTGCTCTCTTCCTGAACATCTTCACCTTTCTGAACTCCCTCCTGGCTGAAAAATTGTAAAATGTTATTACTTGTATAGTTGAAAGAATATCTACTATATTACAAAAAATTATTTACTATTAGCTAACAATGAGGAGTGGTGGAGGAATTTTTTAGAACCGTCCCTTTAGCAAAAGAAGCAATAAAACACTATGAAAACACCTTACTACACATAAAACTGCATTATTGGAAAATTGTACATAAAGTATCAAAAGTAAAAGTACTTATTCTGTAGAAAAATGTTCCCCATCAGTGTTGTATGGATCAGTATTATTGCTGCAGATGGTTAAGCTTGAGCTATTTTAAACCCTTCATACTCTATTTAATCTACAGCTATGCGTCATATTCTATAAAATCATATGTTTGTAGTGGCAGTCCTGTGAGGACCACTTCTCTTCTTTGAAGAAACAGCTATTAGTGAGCTCAGAAACACAGGCCTGCATCTCGATTCTTTAAAAAAGCAATACTAAAATATAATAATAAAAAGATCACAGCTGAATTAAAAGGCTTGAGCAGTGTGTGACATGGTTAACTGTCAATATCTACATGGGGATATAAAATATTCATGAAAAACAAAGGCGGTGTGTTGGAAAAACAGCTGGTTAAACTTACTAGTGATTTCTCAGACATTCAAAACAGAAAGTGCTGGCTGAGCCTGCACCTGGTCAACTTGCCTGTTTTATTAAACGTCTCCTCTCTATCATGAAGGCTTTCCTTGCTAACGTGCTAAAGGAGTTATTCACTTTGGTACGTTTTAATTGATGTCTATTTTTAGATTTGAGTAGGCAAGCACTGCTTGCCATACTTGTCCTTGTTCTGAATGCCACTGGTTAAGGGAGCTGATTTTGCCCATAAAACTTTAGCATTTGATAATGTATACTAAATGTTAGTTAATACCCCAGTTACACAGACCTAGAGACCAATCAGTGACCTGCAAGTAACCACCGGTCGCTGGGGAAAAATGTGTATTTCCTGACTGGTTGATGAGTGGTTGCTGGAGGTTTCTGGAGGTGAAATTGGTCACAAAGACGTATACGGTGCTGAACTGAAAACCTCCTTGCAATTGTTTTGGTTGCTAGCAGATTGCTACGGTCACCCATAGTTTGTATAGTAAACTCTGACTTGTCTGCAAACACTCTCCAACTACTCGCTAAGCAGTAGTGAAACTGTGAAAAGTGGGATGCAAACCAGAAACAGAGACCATTTGCTTTCAAAGTAAAAGTTTGCTCCTTTTGAAACATGTTGGTTTCAGGGTAAGGCACAACTTTTACTTTGAAGGAGAATGTTCTTCATTTTCACTTTCGCTTTTCACTTTTCCAGGTTAGGTAGTTAGCGAGTGTTTGTAGACAAGTCAGCATCTTCTATGTAAACTATGGGTGACCACGGCAATCTGCTAATGACCAAAGCAACCACAAGGGGATTTTTGGTGCAGCACCCTCTTTGCGACCAATTTCACCTAGCAACAGCTACCAATCATTCGCCAACGTCAGGGAATACACGTTTTTCCCTAGTGAGCAGAGTTTGCCGGGGGATCACTGACCAGTCTCTAGGCCTGTGTGACTGAGGCCCACAGAGTTACAGTGAGATATCCTCCCTTGTCAATAGCTGTTTCCAAACCAAAACCACAACACACTTTATGAGTGTGGTTAAATCAAATGACAAAGCTGTAGCATCTTTACAGTGCTCTGTAAAGCCACCAAATGTGCTTTTACATTTCTGTTTTTGAATGGAGGAAACAATATATCAACATTTTACTCTGGTAAAAGTCGCTCGTTCCACATCTGTGCAGTATTTAAGCTAAGCCTGGCTAACTACCATTCCAGCTTATTAGCTAAAAAATAAGTGGGCATTTAAAAACACATTCTCTTTCATTTTCTTGACAAGATTTCGATAAGATGATTAGACATGATATGGCTAATATAAGCTACATAACTTAGAAAACTGCTATCCTGGGTTTGTGCATGTGACAGTGAACATGTTACACGGTTTTACAGGACTATCACATGGATGGGATCTTTGCTGGTTGCCTTGGCTTACAGGTACTGCTTGGCTTTGGATAGACAGAGCTTAGCTGCTTCCCTCTGCGTCAAGCTAAGCTAACTGGCTTAACTTTCAGACATGAGAGGAGTACCAATCACCTTCTCTAACTTGCTGCAAAAAAGCCAAAAAGTAAGCCATTTGAAAAGGTTTGTACTGTGCCAGTATCTGAATGCAAGAACACCTATCTGGTTTCTTAGTGTTTTTATAGTCATAATTTAAACTAAAATTCCTTCAGTATCACACTGAAGTCAAAAAAGGGACAGTAGCATAGCATAGTATAGTATAGTGTAGTATATTAACCCCCAAGACCCTTCAACTCACAGTAATGATGGGCTAAAAGTAAAACTGAAAGAATTCTGAATATATGTCTGTCATCACTCATACTAACATTGTTCATAATAATATGAACATGTTTGGGGAACTGTTGGTTTAAGTGATGCTCATTTGCTCTTTTTCTACATGTCAATCCATTTCCAAAATGGCACAAAGGATTTTACTGTCTTAATCTGCCACTGGTGACTATTTCTGTATAAACACTTATGGAACAACCACTTATGGAACACTTATGGGAAACCCTAATACACTTAAGGGGTCCCTGGATGCATTTAAATTTTGGGTCTGACTCATGACCACAGTTGCCCTACATTCTCTATGCTACCCCTACCATCCCTGCCTTTCTTCACTTTGTACTGTCTAACAAACAGGCAAACATGGTTTAAAAAATCATTTTCTAAATAATACCTTGCAGGCTGATCTTTTGATTGCCATTTCTCCTACTTGGCTTTCAGCTATGCAAGGCATCAATTTGGAAATTACTGACCAAAAATAGGAGGCAATTTGCCTTCTGCAGCATCAAAATAATGTACTAAAGAATATGCTTCTGGCAAATAAAATTCATTAATAATTTTTGTCACAGTTTGATGACTGCAGATAAGACTTTTTGTTATATTTTGATCAACAATCATTTCGAAATTGTATGTTTCACAGTCAACAGTGTGTTATTAGCTGCATGACAGTTGCAAATGAATGTAACATGTAATAAGAGGGCTTTATGTAATGCAGAGCCAAAGCAATTGGAAGTAGTCAATTAATAAGGGATAAATTGTGCTATACACTCACTGGCCACTTTCTTAGGTACACATTGCAGGTTGGACCCCCTTTTGACTTTAGAACGGCCTTAATTCTTTCTGGCACAGATTCAACAAGGTGCTGGAAACATTCCTCAGAGATTTTGGTCCATATTGACATGACAGCATCACATGTTTGCTGCAGATTTGTCATCTGAACACCCATGACCCTCCAGTCCTGCCACATCTCAAAGGTGATCTGTTGGATTGAGATCTGGTGACTGTGGAGGCCATTTGAGTTCAGTGAACTCATTATCAAGTTCAAGAAACCAGTTTGAGGTGATTTGAGCTTTGTGACATGGTGCGTTATGCTGCTGAAGGTAGCCATCAAAAGATGGGTACACTGTGGTCATAAAGGGATGGACATGGTCAGCAACAATACCGAGATAGGTTTAAATGATGCTCAGTTGGTACTAAGGGGCCCAAATATCTCCTACACCATTACACCTTCAATTCAATTCAATTCAATTTATTTCAAGCACTTTGTGACGATGGGAAGGAAAAACTCTCTTTGGTAACACTTTATAATACGGCCCATGACTAACGGTGTAATTCCCTTGTAATTAAATGGAATTTCAAGATATTTTATTTGAAATAACAATGTAATTATATTTACCCACAAACAGTTAAAGGTAGCCACACTAGCATAAGGGTCACAAGTCAGATTTTTACAGGAAACAAAGCAAATTTTGAAAGGAAAGAAACCCAAAAGTACTTATAGAATAATTTGTGTCTCCTGTAAAATATCCAGAATTTAGGCATTACTTAAAATTATTTTAGAAATGCTTACATTTACTTACAATTAATTCTTTTTTCCTATAAAATACATGAAGTTATGCAATACTTAAAATTACTCATGCACTACTTAAAATTACTTATGCATAATTAAAATTATTTAGACTACTTAAATTTACTTTGATTTCTTTGTTTCCTGTAAAAACCTGACTTGTTACCTCCTTTAAGTATTTGTAAGTAAATATAATTACTTTGTAATTTCAAATAAAATACATTGAAATTCCATTTCATTACAGGTGACTTACTCCTGTATTATAAAGTGTTACCCTCTCTCTTAACATCCTCTCTCTCAATCATGTTTCCCTCTCCTCCCACCTGACCGGATTCACACAATTTGTTGACTACTAGAGAAAATAATACGGCAATGTCAAAGAAGCTTACAGAACTACTGCCTTACCACCACCTGGCAGATCAGCCCACAACTGGAAGACTCCTCTCTACAGAAAATCATTCACACCCACAGCCATCAGGCTTTACAATTCTTTTTGTTTTGTTTTTCTTTTCTTTTTTTTCTTTTTGAAATTGAATATTCAAAAAAAAAAAAAAGGCTTTACAATTCTTATACAAATAGCAGATCAGCTATGTCAGACATATGAATTTCCCTTTGGGATCAATAAAGTTCTTCTTCTTCTTCTTCTTCTTCTTCTTCTTCTTCTTCTAACAGGAAGAAACCTCCAGCAGGACCAAGCTCAGCCCATCTGGCACCAACAACCATGGCATGTTCAAAGTCACTTAAATCACCTTTCTTCCCCATTCTGATACTCAGTTTGAACTTCAGTAAGTCATCTTGACATGTTTAGATGCCTAAATGCATTAAGTTGTGCTGTGTCAGGTCTCTCAAATTGTCAGTATGTATGGAGGTCAGGAGAGGAGTGCCTACAGCCATTTGTAAAACAGGCTCTGTTAGGTTTGGGGCCAGTAGTGTTGGAGATCTTTCCAAAACTGACGGACTCATGAACACAGAAAAGTACTGTTAGATTTTGACCCACTATGCAATACCATCTAGAAAGTATCTGTTTGTCTTAATTTTTCGTCACGATAATGATTCCAAACATGCTGCCAATGCAGTAAAAACATACCTGATAGAAAAGCACACAATCAGACAATATCAGTCATAGACTGGCCTCCCCAGAGCCTGGACCTTAACATTATTGAAGCAGTGTGAGATCATCTTGACAGAGAACAGAACAAAAGGCAGCCAACATCAAAAGAAGAGCTCTGAATGTCCTTCAAGAAGCCTGGAGAACTATTCCTGAAGACTACTTAAAGAAATTACAAGAAAGCTGAAGAATAAAGGTGGTCATACCAAATATTGACTTTCAAGCTCATTAGAATTGTACAAACTCTGTTTTGCCTTATATACTGTATTTCCATGTATTTTTGCACATGTTTCAATGACTTGCTGCACCTATTTCCCATTATTTTGGCAAAATATAAAGAAATGAGGGGTGACTTTTTGGGCAATACTGTACATGTCCGATACTACATATAGTACATACAGCATGTGGTTTTTCAATAACAGTCATAGCTATGCAAAGACAGTTTAAAACAATTTGGAGCAGATGCGATTAATTCAGCGATAGATGTTCAAGTATTGCTACACTATAAAATAATAATGCAGTTTAAATCTTTGGTTTACATGAGCCTTTGGAGAAGATTTTAAAGTCTGTCTAAAATAGGAACCATTTGAAATACCCAAAAGGGATTGGTGAGTGGCCAACAAATGCAGCCATTTCATCATTCAAACAAGGTCTTCATAAAAAGTTATTACTTTAATCATGGTAAGAAAATCCTCTACACTGCATGACCTCATTGTCCTCAGCCTCAGTACTGATTTTTTTAATATCCTCATTAAAGTTTATTTGATTGACAGATCTAAGGAGCAAATGGCCAAACTGGCATGAAATTTGTTGCTCACATTCACCTGTCTCATAGAAAGAAACCTATTGATTATGGTGACTGTGCATCCTTTTCTCTGGTGCTGCTATTAGGCAACTTAACTTTTCAACAAAATACTGATAGTTTTGTTGGCAAGGCATTTGTTGTGTTCCCAGGAGGGAGAGAGGAAAATATTGATGTTATTCAAAGTGTCAGCCCGATGCCACATTTGTATATCCCAATTCATAATATTTTCTATGTGCATTTATGCTCCAAACAGGAGAAACTGGTTTGATTTTGAAGACCCAATACTCTTTACTGCACAGCCATGATCAAGACAGCCTTATGGCCACCCACACCCATTCTGTCATCTACCCAGTACAACATCTGTCTATGAAGATAATTGCTAACTGGGGAGATTATTAAGACTCGGTGGTCATCTGCTCTTTCTTTGGGTGCAGAGTTTTGACAGTTGGCTGACTTTTAAGGATAATACGAGTAATGCTGCAGTCCTGGTTCCTGTAATTCATATACACATTAATTAATTGTTATCCTCCATACATTCACAGAACATCAGCCTACTCAGCACCTTTCAAGAATACAAGTCTTTATAATAAGCCAAATTTTTTTGTACATATAAATTACATAAAACTGTGGTGTACATGGAATATTCATATGGCCAGCTCATCATTTTCACATCCATATGTCTTCAAGGGTCTATATGTACATTTTGTTTGCTGCCCATGATGACAAGGGCCTGTGTGCAGCCCAAAAGGCACTGTCCACACAGCAAACAGGCTGACTCCTCAAGCTCTAGGAAAGTAAACTGAATGCTCATTTGTTGCACTATACTTCATGTATGTCATGATGTATCGGCCTCTTTCATTCCCAGTCAAATACTGCCATTTTGTCAAGACAGCTGGCACAGATACACACATGGTCTCCTTTTGCGTCTGTGCTATGACATAGTGGGTTGTAGCGAGAAGAGTCAGTCACTCTGAACTGCTTACATATGCATGTTTACAAAGGACCCCTTTGTGTCACATTTAAACATACTGGGTAAGTGTGCCAGTTTTTTAATTTTTAGCACTAATGAGGTGAATGGACAAATTTTAACCCACACCATCCATTTTCTACTTCTTATCTGGGTTTGGGTCGTGGGGGCAGCAGCCTGAGCAGAGAAGCCCTGACTTCCCTCACCCTGGCCACCTCTTCCAGCTCATCCAGGGGAACACCGAGTCATTCCCAAGCCAGCCAAGAGATGTAATCTCTCCAGCAAGTCCTGGGTCTGCCCCCAGGCCTCCCGGAATACCTCACCTAGGAGGTGTCCAGGAGACATCCTAGTCAGATGCCCGAGCCACCTCAATTGGCTCCTTTCGATGTGGAAGACCAGGCAAATAGACCAGACTCTACTCTGAGTCCCTCTCGAATGACCAAGCTCCTCATCCTATTTCTAAGGAAGAGCCCAGCCACCTAAGAAACTAATTTCTGCTGCCTGTATCCACAACCTCATTCTTTCGGTCACTACCCAAAGCTCAAAACCATAGGTGAGGGTAGGAACATAGATTGACCGGTAGATCAACAGTTTCGGTTTTATGCTCGGCTCTCTCTTGACCACATCAGATAGGTACAGCCGCCCCAGTCCCAATCATCTGTCAATTGTACGCCAATGATTGGCAAAACTGTGACCAGCATGACCCCTCCAGCCTGCTAATGCAGACATTATTGTTCTTTTAAAAAAATTATGGTTATCTTTCACCTTCCAACATTGAAGCACCAAAGGACACCTTGTGCATATTTCTGTCACACCAGTTTTTACAGTTTTTTTTTTTTTGTTTTTTTTTTACATGTTTTTACTGTATTCATTAGTCATTCTTGTTAACAGGTTGCACATACTTTTTTTGCACATGTAGCATTTATTTATGTATGCATACTGCATATTTGTAAGTGTGCGGATGTTCACTGTCTACATCTGCCTTGTAGTATGATTAGTTCTTTAGCCATGTGAGCGACATGGCTTCAATTAAATATGGGTTTGTCCATTAATCTACTATTTTGGTCCCTACTAAAATATCTCAGTAACCTAGATGGATTTCAGTGGAATTTTGAAGTTCTCCAAGAGGAAAATCTTGCAGACTTTAATGATTTTTTTGCCACAATAATGTCACAATTTTAACTCATACTGTAATAAGATAGATTGGCACAGAATTTTGTACGGACTTTTGTAATTTGCAGATGATATATTGTCATTTCCTTGGCTACTTTTATTTCACCATGAGAGACAGTTTTGGTGTTAAATGAAATTTCCCATGCAATCATGTTACATCCCTCAGGATGATTTTCAGTTTTAAATTTATCCTACTTCACTCAAAAAAATATTTATGCCCAAAATGCTGACTTGAAGTAATTTGATTACATTTAAATTTTCCATGTAATTTTGTTACGCAAGTACAATGTAAAACCTTGAATTTAATGGAATCTGGTCAGATGAAACTTCCTTGATTGGTATACATTCAGTTTATATAAAGCATATTTTCCTTAATGATTAATTATTTGAATGAATAAACCTTTGATTTTATATATTTCAGTTGCATTTTACTCAAAATTATTGCTTCATGTTTATGACAGCAAAGAATAATTTTTTTGAAAGTTTGTTCATGAAACAAATTCCAATCAGCCTTGACTTATTTACTAATTATACAATATTCAGCATTATTTGAGTTAACATACTAATGGTGACCATAGTAATTAGCTGCTTATCATCATCGTATTAGCTTCGTTATTGGGAGCTTGTCAGCACAAAGAACACAGAGCCACAATCATGGCTGAAGACCCTTCAGTCTAGTTATGATATTCTGTAACATACTCTAAATTCACCAACATTTCCCAGCGAAACTGCAAATCAAATCCCTGTCAAGTCAACTTGACAGGAATATTTACTCCAAAGTAGATTTAACCTTTCAGTATAATCTAACGCCTGCATGTGGGTAGGAAAAGTGAAAAATCAATCAAAAGCATCCTTGACATAAAAATCTGTAAATCATGTAAATCATCACAAACCAACCTGTATTAAATATACATATAAGAAATTTTTAAAATCATTTCTCTTAGCATACTACTTATTCTATGATGGAAAACACTGTTTTGTGAATTTAAAAAAAGATAAATATAATTTGGGTTCAAGCTGACTAAAGAGAACATTTAAAATATACTTAAAAAACAACATAATTGCATTCCTCCCACAATACAAGACTGTACTTTCAGTTGAAGGACTAACTGCAAATCACATCATCCTGTATCTGCTTTTTAGTAATAATTTTGTTTATTAATAATTTGCAATCATGAAGCAATGAAGTGAAACATGTTTTTTTTTTAAAGACTGCAAATAGAGCTCTTGACGTGTTTCCCCTGAGAACTGTTTTAATTAAAAAGCATGCAAACATCAAACGTGTCTTAATATTGTGGGTTTGTATAAAGGGGAGAGGACATGGGTAATTCAATTCCAGGATCAATAAGTCACTGGGGTTGTTCTAAAACAGATATGTCCCCCTGGAGGTGTACATTAAGACTGTAAGCTGTGATTTAGTGTTGGGTCCTGTTGTTTGTTTGTTGCACCCACAGTTCCTCTCCTCTCACCTTTCAGCATCGATTGCATTCCACCCCTTTGGATTTTTTTTTTTTTTAAATAAATAACTCCCTCAATGCTTCAAAGGACCTGGATTGCTTCTTTGTTCTCTGTGCATGTGAGTGTGAGAGTTTTCATGTTCTCATCTATGTGTGTCCCTGGGTATATTAGTTGTAAGCAGCAGATAGTCTTAGATCACACACCATGTTAATATTCACCTCAGCCAAAAGTTTTAAAGGCACGTTTTTAATCGAGGGGAAAAAAAATAGTTTAACATATCACATAGCCTGATTCATCTGTGAGAATTTATTTGAATTTATTTGTGAGTAAAAAAAGAGGAGAAAAAAATCAACAATATTTCCTTCAACAGCTGGTGTAGATTAATCTCCGTCCTTGCAAGACGGGGGAAGGCGTAAAGTTCCAAAATCAAAGTCTTGCAGGTGCAAAATTGAATCTTAAATGTAAATTGATTTGGAGATCAAACATTCTCCAGACCCTCTATCATTTTAATCAGGCGAAGTCGAGACACTGGTAGAGTAGAGAGGTGCTTGAAATTCTGAATTCACCAAATGCATCTTCCAACCTTGATTAAGGGTGTGCGTGTGCGGAGGAGGGAGGGGGCTCAGCTGCTGGTGTCACAGTCTTAGGCCAGGTTGAAGAATGTGATAGCTGTAGGGTTGTGTATGTTTGGTGCTAGTTTTGATCATTTGAGGCCTGTGTGAGGTCAACAAAATTAAGTGTGGTGTTTTCTTGGTCAAGGAAATACACCAACCTTCTAGCACTCACTTTTATGCAAGTTCAGAAAAAAGGAAGTGCAGATTTATAGGAACAAATGATGGGTATAAAGGTTTAACTTGTCCCATATTGAAAAAAATAAATAAATAAAAGAGCACAATTACCCCTTACCTGCAATAATAAGTCTTACAGTGTAAAAGTCTTTAAATCAAAAAATTTAAATCAAGCACAAATACGACCATTTTTTAAAATTATTATTTCTTTTCCCATATAGGTTGTATGCAACTGAAAACTTAATGATGAATTTGATCTCTCTGATTGCTTGTGAACTATTTTGACAGCTGTTTTGTGAAATAGTCATAAAATTGGATCTATTGAGACATGTTCAGGAAAAGAAATTTGCCATGATTTTGTACACGAACATGAAAAACAGTTGCTGCAAAGTCTGAAAGCAGCTGGCAAAATTTTTACTAAAATTTTTATCTAATAGTTTGTGTTCATGAATTAAGACCACTAATACATGCCCATGCTACACTATTGTTAGGCTTGCTTATGCTGTTGGCAAACTGGTATACTTAATCACATTGAGAAAAGTAGAAAACTAGGGATGGTAGATGTTGCCTATATGCTAAAAATTGGTAATTTTAACCTACTGCAATGTGGTTGCTAGGAAATGGAATGATGTTATAATATATCATCCGTAATTCAACTTTTGTGGATATAAATGAGATCTTACTGTCATACTGTCATGATCTTACTGCAACATGATGACATCATAATATCTGAAATAGATAAGAACCTTCAAGAGCATAAGATTTACCTTTGTGAGAAGTTTGGTTGCTCATCTAGCGGTGGTCTCGAAGGAGTTCATGGACAAAGAAATAAATAGACAGAGATTTGTGTATTATAGTAAGATGTCCACTTTAGGAGCTAGGATTTGTAATCTAATTCCTACAAACAACAGAGTGCTGCAGTGGAAATCAGGTAACGTTTTTGCACTTGTGATTTTTGGTATGGAAATCTCATTTTTGATGGTTACATGCATGATATAGCAAAGATCCCTGCTTAGAACAAGCACAAGGAGTACACTGGTTTGTTGCCATGTTAAAGGACTGAGCCAGCCAGGAATCAAACCTAGAATCTTCTAATCTGTAGACAGATGGGTTGTCCATTGTGCCACTGGCCCACACAGCTTGGTTAATACAGCCTCAAATTATTTTCAGGTACTGTCTTAAAACATAAAACACATGAATAAATACCCAACTTGTAAATTTTAACATTGTTACTTGTTCCAGAAAAGGTGTTTGCTAACATGCGACAGATAAAGTTTTCTGGGACATTCAACGTAAAGAAGCGACTGCTGTTATTGACTAACACTAATTATTTAGCATTATGATTCCATTCACACTTCAAAATCAATTCTCAATTTGTGAAGATTATCTTGCTTAACAACACATGTAAGTATCATGAATTCTTATTTGCAGATGAATTTTTTGTGATTTTCCTATGGGAAAATCCATTTGGCTTTTTATCTAGAGAACCAGGGTGATGCTAACTCTGGATTGGCCTGGAAGAAGAGTCATCCATGCATCACTTGACTCACCTAAGAGACTGTAACGCAAATCCCACATGGGACTAACATTTTTACAGTTTCTTTATTCTTACGCTTTTTTATTTGAAAGCTCCATTTTCTATGTTGCCTGGATGATGAATCCCATCAGCAAATGGAAAAATACATGGTGCTGTCATGAAACATGCTTTGCTTTTAATATACTTTAGCTTCAAAGTCTTGCTAATGGTCACAAAAAAACAGGGAAAATTTGGGTCAATGTACATGAAGAAATATATCAAATTTTTCTAATTTTACTGTTTGCCAGTTTTCATACCTTTAACTCCTTGCCAGGATTAAGAGCTACATACACTTCCCTCTCTGTTGACATGGAGGTTATATTTAGAATTTGGATGTCTTCTTTTTCAGTTTTTTTTAATGCTGTGCTTTTATTTCTGCTCAGGGCTTGTTTGTTTGTTTCACTATTGTTCCCTGTATTTGAAAGTATTTCACATTCAGAGTTCGAAATATATATGTTTTTTGTTTACTAGATAACGGTCTTCTTATGTGTGTGCATATGCATACTTGTGCACAAGATAAACAAAAGAAGAAAATCCTCATAGGAAAAAAAAAAAGCTCTATGAGGTACTTGAGATCTAAAGTTTTCACAGACAGAAGGCAGAAAAGTTTTGTGGCATGAATGGAGTCCTAGAGATGCTCTGTCCTTTCTTTAAGGATCAAACTGTATGTCTTGAACTCTGGTGTTTGAATCTGACCAAGCCAATTTGAGAAACCAGATTTTACAACTTATTTATTTCCAAGAGTTTTTGAATAATGGGCTCTTGAATGTGTAATCATCATATTCACATTCTTATCCAGCCTGGACTTATCTAAGTGGTTCTAAAACCATTGTGTGGAACTGAGACAACAATCCCATAAATCATCAAAATTGTAACATTTGGGCTCTAATATGAGAATGGACACACAGTTGTTCTTGACAGGCTGCAGAGCTGCTTTGGTCTTCTGAGAATGTCTCATTTTCTGCTGCACCTCTCTCTCTCTCTCATGCCTTGTGCACTCTTGCTTCTTTTACGTTTCTTCTCCCTTTCTCAGCACACCTGCTCTGTTCCTGCTTAACTCATTACATGGGCCCGAATGGAAGAATGGGATAGGGATACAGCCTCTCATACATGATGTGCCCAGCTAATTACCCTGCGCGGCTGGCGTTACTATTTTTTTATTTTCTCCCTTACCCAAGAACAGATTAAACACTTGGGATTGACCTGCCCTAGATTTTACGCTACATTGAACTCTTAACAAATTATAGGAGGGTCATCCACGGACAGCTAATTGCAAGAAGCGCATGGTGTATAAGTCATAATCAAGATTAAATCATACATTTCCAACTTAGATCGGCATTTGGCCTCCATCAGCTTGTTTGAGCTACTTGCATCGCTCTAATCTCAATTGCAAATATTGTGTTTTTTTTGTATTAATTTCAGCTTAAATCATAGTGGAGGAGCATGCATAAATACAGAGTATTATGCAATTTAGCTCTTAGACCAATAACAGGCCTCCCAAAGGCTAATGACAATGAGATTGTAATTTAGAAGGAGAAAGGAAATCTATCTAATAAACTGTCATCTGACACCCTTGTCATCTTCCATTTGACAAAACAACAAGGAATGAATTAATCATATGCTTTAAATCTCCTATGATTTCCTCTGCTTTAGCTAATCGTTTCACAAAGATGATTTTTAAAAGAGACTGTTGACAAAATGAATAGATGAGCAATTATGGGTTTCATGGGAATGGCAGACGGAGGCAGAATCAAAGTGAGTGTAAACTGTAAGAGCTCAGCAGAATTTATGAGGGGAAAAAAAAACAATGCAAATGTGCCAGAACAATGGAGAGTTTCTCTTTCAAGTCTTCTGTTGTACAGAAAATACAATTGAGCCACTGTGTGAAGGAGAGAATTTTTTTTTGTTTTGCACAGAGCAAAAACTTTTTACTAAAAGTACACCAAAGGAATTCCAACAAAAAAAAAAGAGGGGGGGTTATTTAATTTAACAAGCAAAGCGGAGCAGTTGCAATAAATAAAAATAATTACTTTTTCTGGATAAAATCTTCCAGGCCTTCATGTGAGTCAGGGGTTCAGAAGCACAAACAAAGTTCACAGTCACCAGATAACATCGATTTCCACCCTGCATGAGGTGTATTGGTGGAGCTATCAATAGCGAAAGCAAAGGCCTCACTTCACTGAGCACTGCGTGACCCTTCTGAAACATCCACACTTATCAGTCACACAGTTTTGAGCCTGACCTCTTTTTTGTAAAACACAATACTCATACTCAAAAGGCACTGCCATTCACATTGGCCTTTAAATGGCCTTTTACTCCTTTTTTTTTTTTCTATTTCCTTCAGAGAACAGTCACAAATAAGCTCAACCAAGTGGTGACGATATACAGATGTGTGTTACCTTGTCTTTTGTGGAGCTGTGTCAGTACAGAGGTTTTGTGTTGAAGAATCGGATGAGGCGAGGGATGAGTTTGACACTCTAAAGTGAAGTGAGACAAAGACAAGCCAGAGGATGAACATCCCCTGCCAATAAACCTGACATTTCTCCTCTTTGCACTCCAATATCGCACCAATAACAATTAGCTTGGTAATTGTTTGGCTAATTATGATTAAATATCTGGTGTGGTGCCAGCAAAGCAATCTCTAGTGCAGCTAGTAGTAGTGCAAATGTCAAGGAGTCACTCTGCATTGGTTTAAGGCAATGCACTGAAGTGAATGCATGGAACTTCACTGTGTTTTCATGCTTGTAAACACAGATAAATCGTGTGCACAGATAGGTGCACCCGCAAACACTGCATTCTCTCTCGTGACCTCAATTTGTAACCACAGCTCTGATTTTTCTTTGCCTGTAGGCTGCTGCTTATCAAACTCTCCTGAACCAAAAGGGTGAAACCAAGGGTGGATATAGAGGCAGGGGAAGAAGGGCACTTTAAGTAGCACACATGCAAATTCCATCAGCAGTTAAAGAGAAAGCCTCCTGGCTTGACACCATGTCAGGTCCTCAGTGAAAAAGCCCCGTTGCCACTGACATCTCCTTTAACAAATACATGACATGTACAACAAGTCAAGAGTTTGACTTGAAAATCTGTTGTTATCTGATTACTGAGCAATCATAAGAATTAGTAGAATATTCTGAAATAATTCACAATTCCAGTCTTGAGAAAACAGTCTAAAAGACCATTTGTAGCTGATAATTATTATAATAATTTATCAGTCAGTCCTTGTTTTGTTTTGTCTTAGAGTTTTACATTGTTTGTCAGAGAAAACCAAATTTACCTGGACTCTTCGAGCTTGACAGACACCCACATAGAAACCATAGATAGTATAAAAGATGGATGTAGTCACCATGGTGTAACCTGTTTGGTTTGTGAAGTCCTCTGAGTCTAGCGTTTTTGCCGTTGACATCTTGGTGTTTTCAAGCTGGATGTCAAACACGGGCTGGATTTGATTGGGAAACCGAGGACACCCCACACTGAGTGTGGTGTCCTCACGCATCCTAGATAATGCTTCCTTTCTGACTTTTAGAATAATCCATCCTTTCCAAAATGGACTTCACATTTTCTTTAGTATTATCTGAAACTAGCAATTTAACCAATAATCTCATCAGGAAAATGTTTACAAGTGTTTACAACCAGAGGAGTCTCCCCCTGCTGACAATTAGAAAGAATGATGGGTTAAGGCACTCCCACACTAGCCTCGCTTTTCAGACCTGGAAGCCACATCCATCTTTTATAATGTCTATGGTAGAGACTGCTGTTTGGCATCAAACGGTGTACTTCTGTACTTACACTTACTATTTTAATTGTGTAAATGCATTCACACTGACAAGTACAGCTATGTAAAGTACACTGCAAGTACTCAGACTCAGACTCAGCTGTAGTGTTTAAGCAGTCCAACAGTGTGAACTCTACTATACATTCCTCACTTGATTGTCACCATCTTGGCTGCATAGTGAAAAAGAAGTGACTAACAAACCCATTTAAGAAGAATACATATTCAGCTTCATAGCCATGCTGGTGCTAACCAGCTACCTAGTAAACAGCATCAGATTATCATCAGGCGCCGATGTTAGATGTGTTGAAGATGGGTTATGGCGTTATTTAGTATTAAAGGCCATTCACACAGGAAGCGATTCGCAGCGTCATGACGACCAGAGACTGTAGGCAAGCAATAGCATTGAGTGGCTTCAAGTGATAAATTAACCACTGGTGACGCAAAGTGGGCAGGTGTTGAGTGAAGCTTTTCTTAGATCTGAGGTGAGCAATTAAAGCGACTACCAATGAGACAGCAGGATACTATTAGTTGACATATTAAAGGGCAGTAAATATGTTAGAGGTTTACCTAGGCAACTGGACCCTGGAACATTCACTAGTAACCAGCTGTCAGTAACAAAGCAATGTAGTGTGCAGTGTTGGGGTCATTACTCAAATAAAGTAATGTATTACACATTACTCGTTACTTTTTAAAAAAAAAGTAATGCAATACATTACATAATTATTTGTCGGAGAAAGTAACTCGGTACATTACTTTTGTGTTACTCCATAATATTAACTGAAATGCACTGTCACATAATTATTAGCTAACTTTATAAAGCTTAGGCTACAGTGCCACACATTAACACAAATCCCACTCCTAATGAGGACACACACACACACACAATCTTTCTTTTTAGTATTTATGTGTGAACACAAAACGGACAACAAAATTCAAAGTTGAAAACCAGCCCCAAGAGACTTCACCGTGTTGATTCTGCTTTAGAAAGATGTACAGGTAAAAATGGAAGCTGCAGCCTGACTGCTCATCCCTGCCTTTGTTACCTGTTGAAGTTCAGAGTCTGGCTGCTGGGCATACAGCATATAATCAGCTTTAACATCACTCTGGGTTCTTGGCTAGCTCTGTGTTAGCATGCTGTCTCTGCAGATGCTTGCAAAGAGCTGAAGTTCTGTTACAGTATAAGGCAGATGTTTGCGCTCTTGTTCTTATATGCAATAAAAATAAAAGCAATGTCCATCTCCACTCCTCAAAAGTTGTAGACCATTCCACTATTTGACTCCTCCCTGCACACCAACCAAAATCAGCTGATTGTAATGCAAGTGAGCATTAAGAAAAACGCATGTTTGATGTTCTGTACTGTGATTACTGAATTTACTACAGTACTGTGTTATGTACTGTACTGTAATGTAATGTGATTGCAGTAACGTGTTACACCCAACACTGACGACAAGTGAATCACTTCTTGTGTGGAGATTACTTAAGATGTGTAGTTTGAGGGTTGACAAGCTCTAAATAACAGGAAAATGCATCAGCTAGCTGATAACTGGGGTCAATAAGCACTACGCCGTATGCAACTAAGTACTACATTTAAGCTGTACCAATAGAAGTATGCAAATTGAGAAATAGTGTACAAACAATGAATGATAACCTGTCTGAAGATAACAAATCCTGCCTACCAGCACCTCGAAAGCTCACTAATTAAATTGATGCCTTTGATTTCCCGTGTTTCAAGTCTTTGTTTTAAAAAACTTCATCTCTCCAAATGAATTAATCAATAAAGACAACAGGTGATAGTTGCACAATAAACTTTCTGTAATCATAAGTGACTTTAAAGCACTTACCCTCTGATAAACAGTTATAACCCCAGATAAACTGATTCACATTCATCTTATCACCTCTCTCTGCCTCCACCAGCGATTCAAAAGGGACAGGTGAGTGTGCTGTTGCTGCTTCACTAGGTCCTAACCCACGGCTCCGGTTGTGACGATATTGCTGCTGTTCCAGTCAGAGTGTTACCTCGTCCCCTCCTTCCCTCCCTCCTCTCCTTTCCTCTCTTCTCCATGTCTCCCTTTCGCTCCGGGCCGCTCTTCACTCCGCTCCTGTGGCGGAACCGTCAGGTCCTTGTTGCTAGGCAACTGCTGTCTTAAGATTTTCCCAGTAGAGTTTTGAAGGTAATAAAACAATGCCCCAAGACAAACAGCGACTGGAACCGGAAAGGCCTCAGGGAGAAGGATCGGGAGGAAGAGAGTGTGAGAGAGAGAAGAAGCAAGCGAGATAGTACATAGTTCAACTAAAACTCTCGTTTGGCTTTTAATTAAAAATAATTGTCACTAAAAGAATCAAAGCGAAAATAAGCAGGAGGAATATGAGACATTGAAGAAAAATCCATGAAATTCATTCTTCACATTCTGTCATCACACCTTGTAATTGAAATCTTATTGCATGATGACTGAGCATCCAAGCTGAGAAACAGCTGTCTTTTTCAAGGTTACTGAGTCCCAAGGTTATGCAAACATATGGTAATGTATTACTTCACTCTCCATCCTTTGATACATAACCACGCTCACCCCGATTACAGTTACAGGATGCCAACATGGGAGCTTTGATTGACATCTGTCACTCTGATTTCCTTTGTACTCCCAAAGAGAGCGGTCAGCCTTTTATTCAGCGGATGGGATGGCTCATTTTCCACAGGTTTGGCTGAGAAATACATGTGAGCAAAAGCTTGTGTGCATACACAAATGAACCGATTTGTCAGGCAGATTTGATTGGAAGGAGATGTGTTTTTTTTCCCTGTCTCTCTCTCTCTTTCTCTCTTCTCTCTTTCTCTCTATACAAGACACCCTGTGAAATTAATGCAACACAAAGTATTTGGAGACAGCGCACAGATCCTCTGGCACACTGAATTATGGCGAGGCATCAGGGAGATGAAAACTTTTGTTTTATTTCATTTGCTGTTTTCCTTTCTCCCCATCCAAGCCCTTGTAGGAGATGGAACATCAAAGAAGAGCTCTTACTAATACAAGCAATAAACGACTCCCACAAGGTTTGGTTTGAATTTAGCAGGTTTTTCCCTATAGCGTGCTTTTTATGAGTGACACAAGACAGCTCAAACAATTGCTCTCCTTTCCCCTATTTAAACTGCCAAACAATAAGAGGTGTCACAGTTTCCAAACCTTGAAAAACAGCAGGCTGAAACTGAAAAGCAAGCGCATAAAAGATTTTTAAGACTCTCTCTTGATACCAAATGACAGGGAAACACTACTCTAAAGTAATCATCAAACATGGCAGAGAGCCCCCCACTAGAGCACCCCTCCCATTCGATTCATTATTTAATTGTATCATTTCAATCTGTGCAGTTGCCATTAGACTGTTGCCAGTGTTGCTGGGTGAAATTGAACATGAGAGAGACAGGAGACGTTGGCCCCCACTAATCAAAATGCAAATATCTTCGTCCCTGTTGGAGTATTAGTGCATCTTGGAGGGTGAATCTCATGGCTCTAAATTGAAAGATGATGAATGTGCAGGTTATTTTTTTTATGCTTGTAATGTGAGGCAGCTTTGAAATAAAAAAAAAGTCATAATAAATAAATAAAAATGCAGATGAATTTAGAGAGTAAATAACAAGAAGGGGGTGTAGAGTGATAACAGAAGGGATGGCAAGGTGCAGAACAAAAGTGCCAAGGGTTTTTGAGACAGCATGTTGCCACTGACCACAGTAGCACTTCACAGATGCCAGGTAAAGACTTGATTACACGGTACAATTGCAAATGATCTACATGACACTTATCTGGCTGTCAATCACAGGACACACTCGAGAATTATGACAGCCACGTCCTTTGACTGTCAAGTGTGTCCACCTATCAGGCAGAGTGTGCAATCAGTGCATGAACCTTTGAAACACAGACCAAGGTATTGTGTTCCCTGAAAAAAATGCAGATTTATCAACAAAAGATGGATATAGATTATAGTGAATGTGAGCAGCTGAGTCTGTATAAAAACAGTATACCATTTGTGGAAATAAATAAGCTTTGCTCAGACTTCTAAGACTTAGAGTCTGAAGCTACCCTGGAGGCTCTGTGAAGCTGTGCTTAGGCACAGTGCTTTGTGTTAAACAATGATGACTTTACTAACATTGTTCAAAATTGTATAGCTGACATATATGTAGGTATTATGTACACCATGTTGCTAAATGGCAATTAAAAATTTAGTTGTGAAAAAGAATTTTCACAAGTACCCCCCCCAATGATCATCGTTTAGCTTTATCTCTCACATCATTGTGGAGGGATTTTGGCCAAATCTTCTTTACAGCATTGCTTTGCTTATACAGAGGAATTCATGGCTGACTCAAAGACTACAAGGTGCCCATGTCCTGTGGCTGCAAAACAAGCCCAAATCATCACCCCTCCACCACCGTGCTGACAGTTGGTATGAGGTGTTTGTGCTGATATGCTGTGTTTGGTTTTCCTCAAGCATGTCTCTGTGTATTATGGTCAAACATCTCCACTTTGGTCTCATCTGTCCAAAGGACATTGTTGCATAAGTCTTGTGTTTTAGTTTTAGTTTTGTTTTTGTTTTTTAATGCAACTTTGTAATCTAAGCTGTGCTGCCATGTTCTCTTTAGAACTTGTTCTAAATACTTGTTCAGTCTTTTTCTAATTGTACTGTCATGAACTTCAACATGAAACATGCTAACTGAGGCCTGCAGAGTCTGAGATGTAGCTCACAGGTTTTTGGCAGTTTCTCTGAGCATTGGTCTGACCATGGAGTGAATTTTTTTTTGGGACGTCCACTCCTGGGAATATTGTGGTGTTGTGTTGCCTCATTGCTCCAGAACAGCAAACGGCCAAAACTTCTGCTTTTAAACAGGTGGTCAGACTTGCTGATGATCAGTTAATCAAATGTATTTGATTATCAGCACCTGTCTGCTACTTACACTCTTAATTCATATGGAAGCAGTAAAAGGGTGTACTTAGTTTTTCACAGGACTGCATAGTTTTTTTGAAAACTTTCTTTTTCCACATGACTGAACATCTGAGTGCAGTCATTTGATCACAAAGTTTTGGACAAATTTGACCAAAACTGACATTATAGTGACACCAGGAGAAAAGTCAAAATACCTCCAAAGTTACATACATTTCATCAGTTCCAGTTGCGCATGAATGTGAGTACCAAATTTCCAGTCAATGCTTTCATATCACAAATGTTAACCATATGTTGATGCTGGAGGGAAAATCAAGCTATAAAGTTTGAATAAAACTTAGCAGATGTTAAGATATATGTGATAAAGGAACATTTGACCTTCTGGTACTAAAAGAAGCAAAAGCCTGAGGATTACCCAAATCAGTTAGGTTCATCCTCTGGATACCTGGAATATGTGTACCAAAATTAATTGCTGGCCAGATTTTTTTTAAAGCATTATGCCAGTGAGTTGAACATGATGAGGTAAACAAATATTCTACCTCACAATGATGGTAGAGAAGGGGGTTCACTAAAACAATTAAGATTCATCCTCACTGGAACATGAATATCAACACCAAATTGCATGAAAATTCATTTACTAGTTGTTTGGACTGAAATTGTGCATGGACTAACTGACAGACTGAGTGATGTCATAAAGCCATGCAGTTTGTATCACTACAAATACTCATTCCAACAAGTCTTAGAGCACATGCAACCATCCCCACATTCAGAACAATCCAGTGGAACTCCCTTGCTGGTGGTGACATTATACCTTACATCATTTCCTTGGATTGTTCATGCACAGATTTAAAACATTCACAAGATTACATTTTCCACACAGGTAAAACAAAACTGGTTCTGGTGGCCATTTGAGAAAAATTATATTTTTCTACATGGTCAGGAAACTGGTCCAAAGGCCACAAGGTGGTGCTAGTCCATTGCTCTCCATCCTACCAGAATGAACTTACTTCCTGTTGCTGTCAGACACTGCTTGTCAGAACTTTGAATACTCAGCAGAATCTTTCATTCCTGTGTGTCTTGTGTGTGTACAATCTAATTGGAAATGAATGATTAAGCAAACTAAAAGAATGTATATTAATGTTATTTCTGAATGTGCTGGTATTCAAACTGAAACAAATCCAACAAGGATTCTCCTCTGAATCTGTCTGCCTGCTGCCCGCTTCTCTTTTGCATGTGGTTTTCTTTTCCCTACACCACATCCACTTGCATTATCTGAGTCTGGGGCTTCTGATTTCAGGAAGCAACACAGTTCAGTTAATGGAAAATAAACCTCAGCGCAAATCGCCAGTAAACCTCTTCTGTTGTAGACACTGACGGGATACGTCCTCGTGCAAGATTACACGTGATGCATGAGCAGTTTGAAGGAACAAGCTGCTTGCAAGCTGATAGCTAGACAGATATTTGGATGAATGGTGGTGCTCATGTATGATTGTACTTTTGTCATGCTGTGACACTTTAGTTTGTGCAGCAACACCTTTACAAATGCTCTTCCATGAGATACAGCTTGCAGCCATTGTTTAAATTCGAGCATCAAGCATGTTAAATCAAAGGCAAATGCTTGTGCAGGAATATATATAAAGATCCCTGCTCTAGAAAAAAAGAGTTGCACCTAGTGTTGGGAATTTTCTTGGTGGTATTAATCTCTTTATAAGACCCCTTTATTACTATTCTGTCAGTTTTTCACTGTCTTTTTGGCTGAGATGATCTTATGAAGTGTCGTGACTGCTCTAAAGGAGAAATCTTCAAAAATCTGGAGTAGCAATTAAAGAAATGGCCGTCCTCATCCTTGAGCCAGCCTGAAAGCTGAAAGACAGAGAATCTTCAGATCCTGAAGATCTTTATGCTCTTCCCCTTTCTCTGTCTTATTCTTTCAGACCATTTGCTTTGGGCTCAATCTTGACCTTCAATAATGTATCCACACTCAACATCTGAATAGGGGACACAGCAGGGAGTGTCATCACTGAAATCCAACTCTCACAATGAATATCTTCTTAATTTGGGGCTAAGTTCTGGAGTGGAGACAAGGGCCATTGATTATGCCCTGTTAATCAGCATAGTAAAGGCATTTCTACTTTAATAGGAATCAGAAACACTCAAAAACACAGTACTTGTCCATGTGACACCCTCGGTTCTGCGAGCAAAGTTGTCATGGCACGATTTGGACTACAAAATGCCACATCAAAGACATGCAAAGAGCTGGGATTCTGGCATATTTACAGGTCAGATGGCAGCCCCTCTTCTCCTCCTGTCCCCTCACTGAGCTACTACAGGAGGGTCATTATAGGCAGAAACATATGCCATTCAGCAGGCATGGTCTGCTGTCCAATTAGTGGCCTGAAAGTACTCATCTGAAGCCAAGGAGAAAAAGTGGCAAAACACATGCAGACAAGTCCAGAGTAATCACATTTTGTACCTTAACATTTATAGTTTACAGTATAAGTTTCTAGACTTGCATCAGAGTTTGAATGTAAAGCAAGGGGGAAAAGAGATATTTCTTTACCCTCTACAGGAGTGTAGGTTGCACACACAGGAACACACAACCACTCACTGTGTGTTTCATAAATCTTTTAAACTCCTGTCAAGTCACACCAATATTCCCCTTACAAAGAAACTGTGTCGCCTCTCTGAGACGCATAAAATCTTAGAAGAAAATATCTTTTCCAAGCTATTTATTTACTTCTCTTTTCCTCTCGCCCACACAATCCTGGCAGTTTTCATCTGCTTCATAGGTGCTGATATCCAGGATTCTAGGATGTCTGACTTTTTTATTTGCTGTCAGAGGAGAAGGCAAGGACAAGGGCTTAGCAAGTCACACAGCAATATCCAGTCAATCCTGCGTTTTTCTATATATCACACACAAACAAACCTTTGTACACTACAGCCACAACAGATAAATAAGAAATTCCAACCAAGTGGTATCTCACTGTTCTGCAAGTGGAAGCAACAGGTCAACTGAGCAAGATCCTGCACAGAAAAGCTATCTATATAAAAAAATATATATAGTCAATTTACATTTAATGAAGATAGGAATGAAATAGCATTGTTTATAACAAATTTTGGAACAATGTTGAAAAAAACTCTCTTCAATAGACATCACAGGTCCCTGCCAAGGAGTGTGGAATATAAAAAAAAAATCTAAAATTTCATGAGCACAGGTCAGCTAATCTAAAAAGTTGGGAAGTTACTGTATTACAGCAGCTAACTCATGAAAAACACTTAGCTCAATAAAATAAATACATCATAAAACAAAATAGCTCAGAAAAGGTAAAAAAAAACAACACAGAAAAGGAGCTCAGCTAGATAGAAAATAGAAAAACTGAAATAAATCTAAATATAGTACAATAAAATCTAACAAATGTATGCAGGTACTGTGGTTTACATCAGGAATATTTTTGTGTATCTGTCCTTATGGCAGCGGAGCTAAAACAGATGTTTGACAAAGCTTCTCTACTGCAGTAAGTGGTGCCGGGGGATCGTCAGGTTTATCCATTTGTTATCCATTCACCAGAGCTACAGTCATTTGGATGACTTGTGTGTCAGCTGATGGAGGAATTCAAAGAGCAACACCAATGAAGGGGATAATTCCTACTGCTAGCAGATCAACATCCAGACCACAGAAATGTTCCTGAGACTACACCACTTTCCATTCACAGTGCAGTCCCTCTGCTTTTTTTTAATCACTCAGATTAATGTCCCTGTTTGCCTAAGAAATCCTGAATCCAGGTACAGTTACAATGTGGTCCAGGAAGTGAGAGTGCACATTGATGCTACATTCATACTTCCTCTGGGTCTTAAACAGCTCAATAAAGATGGTCGCTTTATTGTCCAAACACCTCACAATTCCCATGATGAAAGCTGGAACTGTTCCAACTCTGAAACTCTGTTGTCTCCTCCAAGATTACAGGAATCGGTCTGGGTAGTACAACTACCAGTGCGATCTGTTGAGGTAGATTCTCCATTTCCAACAATATGATTGCAAAGGCAAGCCACAGGAATGCAAAACTTGACAAGACTTCCAAGACAAAAAGTAGCCAATTCACCTTCTCATATAACACCATGAGCAAGGAAATCTGGTGATAAAGTCATTAAAATGGAAAAATCAAAAAGACAACAATGGAAGTTGCTATAACAGACCATAACTCCACCAGGAAAAAAAGGAAACTATTAGATTAGTCCTCTAATCTACAGTTTGTTTTGTACAGGGTGGGCCATTTATATGGATACACCGTAATAACATGGGAATGGTTGGTGATATTAAAGTCCTGTTTGTGGCACATTAGTATATGTGAAGGGGCAAACTCCCCAAGATGGGTGGTGACCATGGTGGCCATTTAGAAGTCGGCCATCTTGGATACAACTTTTGTTTTTTCAATAGGAAGAGGGCCATGTGACACATCAAACTTATTGGTAATGTCACAAGAAAAACAATGGTGTGCTTGGTTTCAACG
>VUQS01045290.1:3746-23061 GCA_015108495.1 Heterochromis multidens
TACAACACATAACAATATAACAAGTAAAGAAACAAATACAACTAATATACCATGCAAACAAGTGAAGACAAACATGTGAATCATAAGCAACAACAGATCATTACAAAAGCGACATTAAAAGCAGTCACACTGACCAAAAGAGCTGTTCTCTCGCTCCTTTAAAATGGACTTAAACTCCCCATCGTAACCATTTCTGACAAGTTCAGCTCCTTCTGTAGATTATTCCAGGGAACAGGGGCAGCGTATTTAAAAGCCTTTTTTCCTAATTCTGTTCTGACTCTGGGGACAACATTTGTATAATATTGTGGGAGCGTAGGCTATATTGGTTGTGTTTTTTTACACATATAGACACACAGATCAGAAGGAACCAGCCCAAGCAGAGATTATTGCAGAGATTTGTTTTAAAGTCATATGTCAATGCTTAGTTGTGTGTGAAAGACATTTTGTACTTAACCACTTTGAGTTTTGATACATCCTGTTACTTATGTTCTTTTAGCTTTAGTTGTTTTATGTTTTTATTTATGTGTTTTATCATGTTAATGTAGCTGTACAGCAAACATTGTTTTTAAATGTCTTATAATAACCTGACTTGACCTACTATTACAATGCATTTTATTGTAGAGAAAATTATTACGTATCTGTTGAGTCAATGAAATCTCAATCTACAATTTATAGCTTGTACAAAGTACAGTACAAAGAGTGCAAATCAAGAGTAGAAAAAATAGAGATATTCAAGTAAAGTACAGAAAAAGTTGCTAATAGAAAATCTGCTCTGAAATATCACAAATATTAATACTCGTATCCTAATGATGTTTTTTAAGATAACAATGAAAAAAGAGACATGTGTCATAGAGAATAAATTATAACATTTAAGTGTTGATTATAATGTCTGATTCCTCATAAGCGCTGATAAAAAATATAGTGATTGACTCGAGATTATGAGGTGTGTTTGGTAAGAAGGAAGTAGTTTGCAGGCAGAAAGCAAAACAAGAACTGTCTCCTTGATCTCCTCTATTAAATCTCTATTAATTTGTTCTCATGAATGCTGCATGGTTTAAAATCTCCCAGAGGAGGTGTTGAGCCTGTAGGCCTACCTGATCTAAAGAGATCATAGTCGGACTCAGACTTTATTTTCTTTCTACTTAAATTAGCCGTATTTTTCCGTTTTCCGTTTAAATGTGAGTGAACACGGAAGTAACTGAAAGTCAACATCTCAACATTTTAAATTCATCTCTGATTCGGCGCCCCCGGCTTGCGGGCAGCTGGTTTGCAGCACGCATGCGCTTTGCGAGCGCAGAGCGTGTTAGATAATCACGTCGTGGGAACAGAAAGCTCTCTGAGTCCCAGGAATTCATCAGAGCATTAATATCATGAGACCATAATAGGTCCATGCGGTTATTAGGCCACGTGCATTAAGTTAAATGTGTAAAGGAAGCAGCGAGGAAACGGAAACAATGACGCACGATGACGTATTCCCTCGAACGTCACCGGCGACACTCCTGGAGAGCGTCTCAATAAATAAATAAATAAATAAATAAATAAATAAGAGTTGAATTAGGGTGATCAGACCTCAGCAAACTAAATGCAGGAGAGAGAGTGTGTTTGTGTGGAACACTTTATCAGATATTTAGCACGTGAAGGACAAACCATTTCTCTCACAGCTGAAGTTAAAGTTTCTTCTTTAACACTATTTATTTTTCTCTCATAATAACCTATAACACTGTTGTTAACTGCACTTCGGCCGCTGTTCTGTCGTGTTTCGTTAAGGATCCATCTCCACGGGTCAGTTGTGAGACTCAAAAGAAAAAGAGAGCCTAAAACTGTCTGAGAATCACCATCCACCGACTTCATCCAGTTTCTAGAGGTTTCCCATCACGGTTGTAGCTGCGTTTCCTCTTCTTTGTGGCAGTTTTCATCAAATGCCATAAAACTCTGTGACTTTGTTGTGACGCAAAATTCACCCACTTTTAATATAGCGCAGGCTGCAAACGATGGTGAAAGGTTAAGCTGCTGCTGACCTATGCTGACAGCCTTCCCAGCTTTCTTCATAGTCACGGGACAAAGCCAGACTTTTACATTTTTTAAATGTTTGTCCTGCAGGGTTAACTTCAAAACGAGCTGCATTGTCTGAACCTGTGTGACAAAGGACAAGGAATTAAAAATGCTGTGCAGGGACACCCTAGATGAGACTACTAATCTAGTCACAGCTTCACTTTAATTATTGACTATTCAGTCATATCACTGATGTTTTGGAAAATGCAAACTTGAAATCCAAAATGCAAAATTGAACAAGTAAAAGCCAAAAAATCCTAGCTATATTCTCTATATGCGTTAAACTCTAAGAACAGTGGATCCTACACTTCCCATAATGCAATATTTCAGTTGTCCGGTCAGTATCAACATCATGGTTATCACAGTACAGACTCCATTCACAGATCAAACAAACTGACTTTTAAGTGTAAGTTGTGTGAAATATCCCTTTAAATTCGTTGACCTTGTTTATTTAATTGTGTTGTCTCGCTAAACTGTTTATACTGAATTCAACAAATTCTGATAATAAGAAAAAGGCAGGAAGAAAATAAAGTGTAGTAGACAGGCGGATAAATATAAATGTTACATTTGAACGGGGTGCACAGATGATGTGAACATAAAAATATAAAAAGATCACCAAAGCGTCTCTTTTCGCTCGCTTTCTGTCAATGACTATGCCTGCAGCACCATCTAGTGGACAAGCACAGACACTGCTTTTCCTTTAAAAATGGCAAAATCTTTAAATAATGAGGTCACTGTATGTACCAGTAATCCCTGTGAGCCAGAAGCTCAGGCTTCAGACATCTCTAAATGCCTGGTTTCAGACAGTTTTTTCTACTTTTTTTCTGTATGATGTCATTAAGAGGATACAGATGCTCCACCCAGCTGCTGTTTAAATCTTCTGTTTACAAGGGTCAGTCGATCAGAAGAAATTTGGGTTTTGGGGGGGAATCTAAAGCAGCTTGTTTCAGACAGAGGGGGGACTGAGAGGCTCCACAAAAGCTCAGCAGCTCATGCAAAGCTTTTCTGATACAGTCCAAAAATAAAAAATATTGAGCTGGAAATGAGCTGAAAATGTTCCCTAAGATGCTGTTAGTTAATTCTCCACAGGAACTGTTCACCTTTAAAGCTATAGTAAATTAAAAATAACAAAATTTATCTTTATGTGTGCTTATGTTTCACTAATATTTATGATTTATTTGAAATATGTCCTCGGTAACCTGAGGCGGTGTGTTGTGGCTGAAGTGAAGGAGGAAGCGCAGGAGGAGGAGAATCTCCCCTTTTCACCCCCTCTGGACTCTGGTCAGGACCTCAGAGCTGAGAGGGCTCAGCCACGAAAAGGGCGCAGAAGAAGATGAAGAAGCTGGTGGTGTTTTTGCTCTGCTTGGTCTTGTTGACCATTTACACAGGTAGGAAATTCTCAGGAATTTACCTGACGAGAACAGTGGCCTGTCACAGTAAAGAAAGGGGTGGCATCACTTTGTCAGGTGCTCTGCGTCTTGTTTTTGCAACTGTGAGGGAGTTTGTGTATTTATATTTTAGACCATAAAGAGTAATGCAAGTCATGATGGGAAAATATTTTATTTTAAGGGTAGTTTGCTGCACCTTCCTTTTGTTCTAGTAGTAATATTTCAATAGTGCCACAGAAGGTCTTTATTTATAGTTTAGTTTAGTCTTTTGAATCACTGCTGTATTTTATAGCAACTGAATTTTGGTCTGATTTAAACCAGAAGACTTACAACAGCTCATGTCATCAGGATGGCTTATTTTTCTCACAATCCAAAGTCTGTCTTAATGAGATGGGTGGACAGTCACCGTTACTGTTTTGCCACGTTGCTGTGAGGGTCCAGGCAAGCAGCAGCAGCAGCAGCCCAGGCCTTGTGTTGACAGAGCTGAGTTTCACAGCAGCTCCTTGTGGCAGCAGAGGAACAGAAAGCCTGCTGGGGTCACGTGCTGCATGGGCTCGACTCCCTGGGGAGTAAGGGGGCTGAATGGGCACTTTGTTACCTTCCACCAAATACCCTGCTTTCTAATACAGGCCTGGGCTTAGAGAGAGGGAGACAGAGAGCCTTCACTCTGCAGTGTGTGTGTGTGTGTGTGTGTGTGTGTAGCTCCATCAGAGCTCCCATTGGGGAATAAACAGCCTCACATAGACACTGGCTAAACAGATCGGGTCAGCCGCAGCTCACCAGCAGCAAATAGTGTGAGAGGTTTATTTGTGGGTCTGAACACAGCTTTCAGTGAGAGGAATGCTATCCTTATTAACCAAAACTTAGCTGCCAAAAAAAAAAGATGTCACAAACAAAATATCTCAGGCAGAGGTTAAACTCAGAACAGACAGTTTTAGTTCCTCAGTCTAAGAATAAGTAAAAACAGAGGAAGCACACACACACACACACACTGACTCATATTTACAAGACAAGAGCAAAACAAAATCTTATCCTGATCCGTTGAGCCTTCTTTCCCAGCACCAAAAGAAGAAGTAAATGTACAATACAAGACATTTAAGTAAACATTTGCTTCCAAACTCTTATCTTTCCATTTTTGTCCCACTCAGATGCAAACCCCATCATCAAGGAGAGCGTAGCTAAGCAGCTGCTCCGCACTAAGAGGCAGGACCGGCCAATGAAGCCCGGCTATCCCGATGAGCCAATGAGGGTAAGGTCCACTCAGAGCAAAGAGCACAATTAGTACATTAGAAAAGGCGCAGATTTAACCGACAGTATTGAACCTGTTCAGTGCTATTGCAACAGTTTGTGCTGTCCTGTTTGTAAGCAGGATAAAAGCAATACGTTGCAACACAGTGTAAGTGTTGCTGCAAGCATGACAGAGATGTTTAAAGTAATTTCAATTTATATTTTTTGTGTAAAATGTGAGTCCTGCTCATGTGAGTCATCCAAATAATGAATTCATACTGTGTGTTTTAAAGCTTTTCTTGGTGTTTAAACACATCTGGGTGGATTCAGATGAAGACAAAAAGCAATATATAAATATATCCATGTTATATCACTTCATGTGTTTCTAGACCAGTCAGCATTGATTCATGAGGAGCTGGATTTCTTTACAAATACAATATTTTAAAACATAGATAGATCTTAATACAACTTTTAAAGTTTCATAAAACATTCATTATTGTTGTTTATAGTCTGCATAGAGATGGTGAATTTAAATTATGTGTTAAAGCATTGTGGGTGTTTTTATAAATTAATTATATAACTTTAAATACTTTTAATTTCATCTAATTTTATTAGTCTTTGTTTAGTGTAATTTAGTAATTCTTCATGTGTTAGATGACAAAATTGAAATAAGGTCACAACAGGTCAAGTGGCATGAGAAAAATATTTAAAAAAATAAAAAAAGGCATAAAAATTAAAATAAAAAACAAATGAAAATGAAATACAATATAACGTCACACAGTATAATTTCAAAAAAATAATTTATAAGCAAGTGTTTTAAAAAAAATGTATATCCATTGTACAATTAAAGGAAATTTTAGCTAGGAACATTTTTAAAATACATTATTATTATTTATTATTTAATTAGTCACACTAGCGCCTATCACAGAAAAAAAAACTTTAACCTTTGATCCTCTCTCTCTGTGGGACAAAGAGAGTGCAAACACAAAGGTCTGAGCCACCTAATCGAATTTACAGGTTAAGAAATGACAGATCAGACTCTGAGCTTCTGTCAGTTCCAGTCAGTACCTGAAGTATTTAAAGTATTTAAATTAGTCACTCTTAAAGCATGTGCACTGCAGTGCTTTTAATATATCATACTACTCATCATACTTCATCTTTGTACAGGACATGTGATATCCCCCTCGATTTACTCATCTCTGTAATTTTACTTCATGCTGTGTTTCAGTTTTGCAAAACCAGCTCCAGCAGATTTCAGCTTTCTTTTGTTGTTTCTCTCAATGTGCACTCATCTGTCTTTCGTTTCACTTCATTCATTAATGCCAATCTTCTCCCTGCAGGAGCATTTGCTCCACATGCAGGCTCTGGATCTGAGGGCCCGGGAGACCAACTTGGAGCACTGGCTGAACCCTCACTGCTACCCACGCTGTGACAGGAACTATGGACACCCGGTTTGAAGGTGGCAAAAGTCGCCCGAAGTCTCAACTTTCATTTCCGACCCCAACTGCAAACTGTACATGAATGAATGTAGCACAGTGCACCTACACAGTAACAGAACCATCGGTTTTCATCTAAGTCGCCTTTTACAGCAGCACAACAAACTCTTTACTCCCTGATAGCAAAAGCTCTTCTCTCTTTTGAACATTGAATGACTTGTTTCTGTGTTGGACGTTTGTCTCTGCTGTTGTGTTAGTTCTCTTCCTGTTTTTTGCGATTTTATCGAGACTGTTTGGCACAACAGGAAACCTCAGAAACCTGTAACCTCACAGCCAGGGTTCATTTCTTTTAACACTATTAGTTTTCTTGCTTAACTCAGCTGTTAAGTTAATTCACTAGCTTTGGGTTACATCAGGATGTCAAACTCATTTTATGTCGTGGGCCACATACAGCCCACTTTGATCTTAAGTGAGCCGGACCAGTGAAACTCCCCTTTCTTTTCTGTCAGTGTACAGAAGTTTGATTACACATTAATCCCCGAGATACTGTATCTTAATAGTGGAAAAAGAAGTGAAATTTCAACAGTAAGTCTTAGTTTTTCTACATGATAAAGAAATGCTGCTCTAGTAAATGAAAGAAATCTGGCAGCATGACTCATTGGGCTTAACTTGTAAGAAATAAAAGTGTAAAATTCAAGAAAAAATTCTGTAATTATACTGTCGTAAATATAAAACAGAAAGTTTTTGTTAATTCACAGAAAATGTCCTTTTAGTGACTGTGGACTCAGTTTTAAAAACTTTTATAATAGGTTTTAGTTGTTTTTATAGTACTTTTTTTTTTATAGTAGATAGTGAAAAACAGGCACTTTTCTGTCATTTAGTTGTTTGTTTATTACTTAATTCCTTTGGTGTACTATGAATGACCATGAGGGAGGTCTTTATCAGTAGAAAAAGCTGTAAAATGTGCAAAACAAAAGTTAAAAGTCCAAAATTTATGCCCCTCTTCAGATTTTCCAAAGACGTCCAATGGGCTGGATTGGAGTCTTTGCCAGGCTGATTCTGGCCCCTGGGCCTTATGTTTGACACCCTTGGGTTACATCATGTTAACACATAAGTGTCACTGGAAAAATAAAGGAAGATCAAGGATCCCTCTGATAAATTTTCTGTTAAAGGCAAAAAAAAAGGCTCTGCTTATTTGAATCTAAACTAAACCTGAATATTAGATTGAAGAATAAGACTGATTCATACTTCACTTTACAGTATACACGGATTTAGGAGGATATAGAATATTTTTTTATGCACTGTCTCACATTTTATTTGGTCTGTTTGGCCTGAACTTTTCTTTCTCTCTGTGCAGGAAAAGGCCAGGTGTGACTGACTGACCATGGACTCAACAGTCTGAAGCAGTGAAATTCATTAAGCAATGAAAAGCTAGAGTCTCTTTTCTCACTTTCTTGCAATCTAATGACCAAAACATGCATGTGTTGTATTATCTCTATAGTGAAGGCTTTGTAATTTGCTGTTTTTTCAGCTGTTTATTCCTTTATTTCTGTAGTTGCACAGACTGAAATTGATTAATGAATAAAATAAAATAAAAATAAAAAATTCATAAGCTCATATCTGGGTAACAAGGTTTATTTATTCATTGGAATAAGAGCGAGGCTGCAGACCTGCATGCAGATCTTAAGCATTTTCTTTTTTCTAAAGACAGTCGACTGGATCCTGGTTTCAGTGACATAAAGGTTTTAGCGCCTCAAATCATTTGCATAGTAGATGGCGTTTTTTCTTTGGTTAACACGTTGAAGCGCAGCCAGGCCAGAATTTTTTCTTTTCTTTTCTTAACCTTGTTTGTGAGTCTAAATGCGACACCATTTTCCCCCTCGTGCTTTTCTTTATAAAAGAGTCCAGTATTTTAAAAAGCTCTCATACACGCAGAAACATTTTATTTCATTTTGGGGAAAATGAAACAAACACAAAAGAGTTTACTGTACTGGCAAAGTGTATTTGTGTATAAACGATCGGATTTGAAGTTTAGATACATTGGCTAACCAGATGCAACAAACTAAATGTGGGATAAAGAGTGTGCTGACAGGGGCAATTTTTATATATGTCTAACAGAAAATTTAACACAAACAATATAAATTACAAGTTCGTCATCGATTATCCTACAGGAGCCTGTCCAGTTGACGCGGGGCGAAAGGAGGCGCACACCATGAACAGGTCACCGGTCTGGCACTGAGACACAGACAGACAAACACACACTCTCACGGACACTTCAGAATCACCAGTTAAACTAACGCGCATATCTCCAGGATGTGAGAGCACACAAACTCCACGGGGAGGCCCCCAGACGTCCTGGAGGTCTGAACACACAACATCTTCGCAGTAAAGCAGCAGCGCAAACCACTGCACCACCGTGCCGCCCCGCATCAAGTGAAGGACAAATACAGGCCTACTGTATTATCTTTGAAAGCAATTCTCCCAACTCCCTCTCTAAATACAATAAACAGAAATGAAAGCTAAAGATTGTTCGGATCTTTGCGATACTTCTTATAGGCGACACTTGTGTATTTTCTATTTCTTTTTATCCCAAAATCTGATAAAACTTTTGTTAATTACCTCATCTGTTTTTCTGTCTGCGTCATTGCTATTTTCACGCCACACATTTGTGGCTATAGAGGCGCTCAGATCTGTAAACTAGAGCCAATAAAAATGTGGGACACTGTCTCAATATGTGGTACACGAGGACAGAGGAGGACAATGCTGTGGGACACCTCATCAGTCTACATATATGTAGGCCTATGTCGCGGATGAATAAAGCAAAGCTACGTTGCAAAGAGCTTTGAAAAGTGTCCACCTGCCTGCGCAATATTTTACCTTTTTACCGTATTTAACCGCACTCTGAGAGACGTGTTTTAAAGGCCTGTCTTGGCGCGACCGAAGCAAACACAAAACATCACTAAATCAATCAAAACAGATTAAAAAATTTTTTTTTTAAATAATATAACTTGAATACAAATAGAATAAATGGAATGACTAAGGCTGGATGACGGGCTGCATTTTGTCATTTGAGCCCTCCCCCTTTTGTTTTTAAGTAAAACCAAGCCCACATGCAGCAAGCTTTTAGGGGATGGACGCATATAAAAATGAAATATTCACAGCAGGTCTGCGGGCTTTTCCACTGCCTTTTACAGACCAAAATTTGTGCTATCATAACTCTGGAAGAAGAAGAATGTAGGCCTGCTGCAGGACTGTGTGAAACAAGCTGGGCTATGAGCCTGAGGCCTTCAACTTTTGGCGCAATCATGCAGGAATAAAATAAAATAAAATAACGCATTTTCAGCGAATTTGTTGTCCCCATCAGAAATTAATAAATTATATATATATATATATATGTATATATTACATGTATATTATATAGGAATATGAAAATAGGCCCAACGATTTAGAAGTTGGCCTGATCTAATTTATGGGTTTAAGCGGTGCCTGGAAGGCTGAAGATGGTGTAAAAAAAACCCCACAAAGAAATGAGAAAATTCAAATGATTTATTGAAAAGCGTCTAAAAAGCAATTTGACAACTTTTTTTTTTGTCAGTTACAACAAAGCTTTATGATCGTTTTTCTATGAAAATGTAAAATATAGGAACTGTGTTAATGGGAAAAAATGTTATATCCACCTTGGGAAAACTTTTAAGAGTGTGTTGAATTTGTTAATTTAGTTTTAGCTTTTACAAAACTCCCAGACAAACTCTGTCTTTGAAGACAACATAAAGTTTTTTTTAATACTTTTAAATTCAAAGTGCTTGAGTTAATTTTTAAATATCAGCCCAGGATTTTAAATCAAACAGAACTTTTCAGTCAAATCAGTTCAAATAAAGAGAATTATTCAGACCACAGACTGAATTAAATATCCGAGCCAAGTTTAACTTCTCACAATTTCCTCGCTGCACAGCTCAGGTGGGAAGATAACTGTGGAAAAAATACATTCTTGTTAGTTATGAATGCAAAATAGTAAAAGTAACAAGCTCTGTACAGAAAGTAGCCGCCTGCTGCAAAGGAAACATGCAACTCATGTTAACCAATGCACAACGTGAAATGGACTTCATTTGATTTGGTCAATACATTAAATAGATGTCCAACTTTATATTATATACACATATGCACATTATGTTATTTGCCTTTATACATTACATACAAAAACTGCTTTGCTTAATAATCCCACTATGTCCTATAAACCTCAGAGTAATTCTGCTGAAAGTCAGAAAACAGAGCGTCAGTCAGTCATCTTTTGTCTTTGAAGAAGCCTTTAGAAGTGCTGCTCTCCTTGATGGTGACCGTCAGGAAGTTGGAGGTCACATCTGTCACCAGGACCTTCTCCACGTTGCCGAGAGAGGGCCTCCACGTCACCTCATCCAAGTCGTCGTCGAGCCGCGTTGGGGACGGCCTGTCCAAAAAATAAGGCTTTTCCATCTGCGTGAGCTTGGCGGGGCGGCTCAGACTCATTTTGGAGTGGTGCTTGAAGTGTGCAGGCACCAAGTAGCTGGAACCGTCCTTCGTTCTGTGAGTGTCCATGTCCGTTCTGTGAGGATGCAGGCCGTGGTCTAAGTAGAGCTTGTAGGAGCTCTCACCGGAACGGTTGTGTGTGTGGTGATGATGGTGGTGGTGGTGGTGGTGGTGATGTTTATGACTGTGACCGTGGTTCTCTGGATGTTTGTGGGCCAGTTTGACCAGCCTCATGTCGTCGCCCCCATGGAGCTTAGCCAGTTTGTGAGGGCCATGACTCTCCTGCTCCTCTGCTCTCCTCTTGTGCTGCTCAGAGAAGGCAGGGCTGCAGCTGCTATCATTAAACCGCGGCTTAGGCTTCGGGCCTCTCTTTTTAGGTATGTGGATGAGTTCTTCTGAACTAGTTTGATGAAGTAAAGACTGCTGGTGCTCACGGGGGCTCAGTTCTGGCGGTCGGATGCGTACACTCTCTCCACGGTTGACTGTACTCGGTGGGAAGATAGTGGGCACAACTGCTCTCAGGCCCTCTCTGGCCCTCGGGGTAGCGACCGGTTCTGGGGTTGGGTAGGTGACGCGCATCCCTCGGACTGCTTCACTCCTGAAGTCATAGGACTTGGACTTCACCTTAGCCTGAGCCTATGAGAAAATGTTGGAAATTGTTATTTTAAAAAATGACCCATTTAAATCATTTTTTTATTTCTTAGATGACTTAACAGGTCTTTTTCAGAGCAAGCCTCAAACTGAAGCAGCTAAAAGAGATTCATTGATTCTTTAATTATCTGCTTTTTCTACTAACTTGTAAAATGCCATGAAAAGGGCCTATTGCTTGCTTCTGCCCATGCCTGACATTTTGCACTGCTATTAAACTCCATCTCTAACATTTGAAACGTTGGAAATTAATGTTACATTAATAGGGTACTGCAATAATAACTCTCAGGCCACCACGTTTATTAGTAAACTTCCACCAATCCATTTTAAAAGAGCCCCGTCAGTGGAGACTCTGGTATTTCGTTCAAGACAAACTGCAGGTCATTAAGCAATTTTCACGGTTTGCTGCCCTGAACAGATGAAGCATCAGGCCGTGATGTTTTCCTCAACTGATAGGACAGTAACATACAGTCATAATATTAAATCATTTATTTCAGACACATACATCCATCTCAGTATAAAAAAAAGAAAAAACTATATGTTTTATATATTTTTTTAAAATTTATAACACAACAAGGAGAACAAATGTTTCCAGAGTTTCCAGAAACTCATGTGTCACTTAAGAGTAGGCTCAGATTTTTATGACTACATTTTTAGAGGCACATAAATTTACACATTAAAATTTATCTACAGAATTCCTGAACTCATAAACATTCCTGAATTCTAATGTATTACATGCCACCTGCAGCTTTTTCATTTTGATCCTGAGCATGCAAAAAAGACTGGCTGTTTGTTAAACTCATTTTAGTTAATAGGACACACAGCACAGTTTTTTTTTTCCCAGGCCAGTCTATTAAAACAGTTGCATAATAACTTATTTTTCCCTTCATTTAGAGAAGCAGAAGTATCCATCTATTTCCAAAACTCTTTGATTCAAACCATTTATCAAGATCTAGAAATAATAGTATCTTTTCATAATTAACCATTTTTAAAAACCCCTCCGCGGGCCGGACAGGACACCTCTGGCGGTGTGGTTCTGGCTCCAGGGCCCGCCTGTTTGACACCCCTGTGTTAAGGTATTCAAAGCCCGTTTTAGCATGTCAACACACCCCCATTAGGTAATTAACAAACTGAACTCCCATTTATGGGCAGGCTGTTCTCATTATGCATAATTAGCATATTTAACCTGCTCATTCACTAATGCATGCAAAGAAAACCATTAAGAAGCCAGAATCTGCAGATTTGTCCCAGTGATGATGCACAGGGTGGGTCTGCTGGGGCGTTATTAGTTTCGAGCATGCGTTACAATAAGAAAATAAAGCAAACTGCTAAGTTTACCTTAAGCAGAAAAGTCTTGGGTTTTGGTCCTCTCTTTTTGGGCCCGTAGAGCTCCCTTTCACGCTCCCTGTGAAAAACCAGACACCCATTTTGAGTGTCACGGGAGCAAAGTGCACCGAGGACAGTCACTGAAAGGCCAGACAGACATCTTACCTCTGCTCAAAAGCGGCAAACAAGCGGGAGTCCAGAATATTTTCCTCCGGTTCCCAAGTGCTGTATCTGTGAATTAAAGACGCGGAGTTAGACGGAGGCAGCGGCGTTAGCCTGCGAGCTAAACATCTCCACCGTGCTCAGTTTTAATCCCGCTAGCTTTGGCGTGCTAACGACAGCCACAGCCGAGACGGTGCGGGCACCGCAGCCGCGGGCTGAAAACATGCGTGAGGTACAGTGTAGCGGGACTTACTTGGGAGACCACCCCTTCCATTTCACGAGGTATTCAATGCGACCCTGCATGCCATCAGAAAAAAACAGACAGGACTTCGTTAGCTTGCAGGGGTTAACAGTAGTGCCAGAGTGCGATGGTGGTGCGTTATATTCAGCATTCTGGGAGAAAAGAGGACGTTACGTCTCACGCCTACCTTCCTTATCCTGCGTTTGATGATAGACTCGGCAGCGAATACCCTCTCCCCGACGGCAGAAAGCTCCATGTTTACCCCGGTGCTACCTACCGTTAGCTGGGTGGACGCTAACACTAGCAGAGCAGATATTTTTCTCCAGTCCCAGCCACTCTGAATTCCCGACAGACCATAATACTCCCGAACAGAATGGACGTCAGCGCAGTTTTTTCACGGCGTTGCTAAGGAACCACAGTCGGTGGAACCTTTAGGCGAGCACCCATTGGTCGAGCCGTTGCTACGTGCTCTGGTTGCTAAGTGAGGAGGGAGGAGCTTACGCCTGTGTGAATTCTTCGGGGAGGGAGAAATGGTGGCTATTTTCCCCGCGCTGAGAGTGAATCATTTCGCGCAAGTTATGTGCGCAAAAATGCACGTGGTGTCAAAGCAACCTCGTTATGCGGACGCGTCAGTGTTGTCAGGCAAATGGAGAGAAACTAGGAAATAACAGTGCTGCCTAAATTATGCGGCAGCGCGAGGGCAGTTTCCCTCATTTGCCTTTAGTCAGAGCAGCAGTGCGTTCATCAGCTGATGCGGAGCTTATTTTCTGTTAGTCCATAAAACAGCACATCAAACGATCGCCTCTTTGTTCTGGCTGCGGCAGGCCAAGCGCGGATAACCAGTGAACCATTTCTGCCAAATCAAACTCTTTGTTGTATACTGATATGATTTTATCTAATCATTTTTTGTGAGTCCACCTTAAAGGAAAATATTTTAATTATACGCAGGTGTCTGATTTGTTGCGTATCACATGCTGGCTCTTTGCTGTGTAAAATAAATGTTGAGTAGGTGATATATTTAAATCAAATACCTGTAATTTATTTTAAACAGGGATCTTAGAAAATAAATCTGTAGTGTGGTGAGAAGACAGCCCACTGGATTTCTGTCATTAAGCAGAACCTTTCAGTGACTCTGATTCATCAGACGTCAGGAAAACAGATGTCATGACACTAAGATAAGCCAGAAAAGATGAAGATGAGCATTTGGAGGAAGAGATCTGTGAGCGCCAGGAAAGCTTCTCACTGTGTCAGGAGTAAAGGCGTCAGATTGGTCTGTTCAATTAAACGGGGACGTGAAAACGGGGCTGCGATTTGTTTCTTTGATGTATGAAACACCAACAGCTTTGACTTATGTATTTTTTCTTTTTTTCTGGTAATGAGATTTCTCAGCCCAAATAATCAGAAAATATGAACGAGCTCCTGTGAGGCCTCTCGTTTTTAACGCACAGGCAGCGCGTCAGGCAGAGAAAGGTCAAAGTTAAACTCCACTTCTCACGACTTCTCCTTTTTCCACAATGACGCGCCCGTCGCTTCATGAATCAGATCCCTGTTTTTGTTTGTTAATCTGCGACGCGCAAACTAGCACATCAATTTTTACCCGCAAAAAATTAAAACGAAATTAAAGAAATTCGATTATTTATGTATTTATTTTGATATCAATATAATAACAAAAATTAATAAGAAAAAATAATAAACATCAAAATTATTATTATTATTATTATTCATAATAATATAATGATTCAGACCAATTTATTTAAATTAGTAATTTTTTACTCACTAATTTTTTTAGATTTGAATTACATTTGTAGGAATAACTTAGTTCAATATTTGAAAATATCTGTTTAAGAAACGTTTATTTCTTTAATGTGATGTGTCTGCTTACTGCCGACGGATAATGGCTGAGTTAATATAAATTAGACACCGGAAAATGTTAACTCGTGTTAACTCATCTTTGCTGACATTGGCCAGTCTTTCTTCGGTAAGTTAAAAATGAGATGGCAGTGAATGATTTTTAACACAAGGATAGCGGCGTTAAAAGGGAAGGGAATGAGTCCTGTACTGACTCAGGCCGGCGGGTCTATTGTAAACAATCAGGTTTATCCCATTGGCAACTTTTTTGTAATTCAGCTGAGCGGAGAGATTAAAAAAAATCTTAACCCTTTTGTGGTGTTCAGACTTTATTTTTATTTCAACAGACTCCTTGACCTTGGCTCGTGTTCTGTAAAGAACATATAAAATAACTCATTCTCAGTGACTTTACATTGTACACCACGCCACACATTTATGGAATATTACACATGTGATGGTCGGGTCCCGGGTGTAGTAAGTGGGAAGGTGCTCCGAAAAATTCACTCTGTCCTCCTCCTACGTGGCCTGCTGGTGTGTTTGGGTGTGCAGCTCTGTGTGACTCTGCAGTCAATAAACATGTCAAAAGGATCTCTGCTTAGAGGGCTTCAGAGATGATTTCTGAAGAGAGAGAAGCTTGGAAATATAGTGATAAAGAAGAATCTGAAGATCACGTCTGTCAATTCGAAGTCTGAGCTTGGAGAAGAGGATGAAACTGACCTTGAGCCAGCTCCAAAGCGAGCCCGCCTGCAACCAGCCTCAGGATCCCCTCAGCAACACCCCTCAGGACCAACCAGTCAGCAGCCAGCAAGGGGAGAAATATGGATGTCAAGAAATGGTTTCCCTGCCCAAAGAAAGAGACACCCTGTAGAGTTGCCAATGTGATAAAAATGCAGCCAGGGGCAAAACCGACAGCAGTTAATGACGTGCAGGACATCGAGTCTTCTTTTGAACTTTTTCTGGATGTGCCGGATGACATCCAGAAAATCATTCTGAGTTACACTCAGAGTGAAGGTGCGTTTTTGGTGAGGGATGGAGAGAGATGGATCAAACCCATTTACATGTGGGCTTCTTATCCTGGCTGGAGTTTTAAGATCCTAACGGGAATCCACAGAATTCCTGAGAGATTAGGAAACTGTTGACGCGCAGCTGGTGCCATTTAGGGGTCATTGCCTCTTCAGCCATTTAAACCCGCAAAATACGGAATTCAGATCTGCAGGGCTGCTTGTGATGCTTCATCATCAAATGCATGCAACTTGCAAGTGTATCCAGGGAAACCAGATGGAAAGAGCCCTTAAGAAGAACCACGGAATGAGAGTTGTCTTGGACATGACAGGGACTCGGTGGACACAACATGCGATCAAAAACCAGAAATCATCATGGATTATAATGCCACAAAAGGAGGGCTGGACAACATGGAGAAGCTTATGACTGGTTACAGCTGCAAAATAAGAACCTTACGCTGGCCACGTGTATTTTTCAACATGTTGGACATCTCAGCGTACGATGCTTTTGTCATCTGGATAGATCTGACCCAGGCCGGAACACAGGAAAGCTCCAGAGGAAGAGGCTCTTTCTCGGGGAACTTGGCAAAGCATTGGTAAAACCTCAAATCCGGACAAGACAACATGTCTCAAGAGCCCCAGCTTCTGCAGCCATCGGGAGGAGGACTGAAGAGGAGGATGCTCATAAACAACCCACAGAACAACCATCTGCAGAACCTGAAGCAAGTGTGAGAGTCGGTTTCGTGTTTCGTGTCTGACATTCTTACCTGCACCAACTATTATGTGTGTGTGCGCGCGCGCGCGTGTGTGAGCGAAACACACACACACTTTAAGTTCATTGTAGGTCGCGGCCAGTAGCAACAAAAAGGAGCGCTGCGAGGTTTGTGGACCCAAGATGGACACAAAGATACAGTATACATGCATCAAGTACAAGACATGTGTACAAGAAACACATGTGCAGCACACACACGGTAACGCTCTGCCCCTCTCTGTCTGTAAAGTTATGTAAAATGATGAATACTGTATGTGTTCAGTGAGGCTGCTGTTTCTTTTAGACCGACATAAATATGTTCAAGTTATTAACATTTCTTATATAGATTTTTTTAAATAAACATGTTTTTCCATACATATGATACTGATTTTTATTTTTATTTTTTTTTACGTTTTATCACAAAAAAAGAAAAAAGAAAAAACGGAAAACACTATTATGTGCAGCTAAATATGATTTAACAGAGGTAAATTGCAAATATTAGCAATATATGCTGCCCTTATTGCTTGTAATTGGAATAAAATAAACATCTGATGTTTTTACTTTAGTTGTTATGGCTGTGTTGGTTTAAAAACCCCAATCATCCGGCGGGTCCAACAGGCCCGCAAACTTCGACTGAGTAACAAATACGTGAACACCACACAAGGGTTAAGAGGCCGCACATCGGGATAATTAAGGGCAGATATCTATTGACCACCGACAATTTCAGGGAAATTTAAAACTAATCAAAGCATTTGTCGTTTTAAATTCGTAAAATGCGCCTGTTATTAATAAATAGGTGTGACTGCAGGCTGCGTAAACGTGCCACGACGCATTAAAATTTCTCAAATTTCGGATAAGCAAATTTAAACAGTTTTTCTGTTCTTCTCTGTTTCTAATCGAAGCGATCTTCAAATTAAACTCTTTTAAACTGGCTCAAAATCATCTGAAGGCGCCAAAACGAAGATGATTCATAGTAAACCACCAATTCATTTTTTTCGTGGTGCGCACGAGATATTTTTTTTCCAGAGGTGAAACCCAAAGAGAATGGTCAAAAAGCCACAGTAAACGACCCAAACCAAACATTTGAACAGAGTCTTTAAATCTGTCAAAGAATTACTCTGGATTTGTAGCGTTGCGATAAATAATATATCGGAATCTTTTAAAGGAATGAAAGCTCGAATGAAGCCCTCAGCTGGCCTGATTATTATTTCTGTCTGCAGGTTGTGATCGATCCCTCGTATTTTTCGGCGCAAAAAAAATTCTCAGCGCAGACAGAAAGGGAAGATGGGCGCACCTCAGACTCTGGATGCGATTGGTCTCGGCGCGCCTGCAGTGCAGCAGTGCTGCCGCCGTTAAAACACCATTGGTTGGCTTGTATCCGGGCAAGAAGCGTGTTCCCGATGTACGCACAAAACGGGAATCCCCGGCCACAGCACAAAGGAACTAATACGAAAAACAGAGCAATAAGGAAATATAAATTAAAGCATTGATTCCCCATTAAGCAAATTCAACCCGCTTTGTGCTGTTAAATATGTGGGTTTTTGCAGCGATGGAATTCTACTCGAATTAAAGGGGTTCCCCCCATTTTTTCTCTTCTCTGGGGACTTAAATACTCACATCGGAGCAAATTTTAAGCGTTTATCAATTTCAGTTATTCATGGGTATTGGCACTAATGGACAGGTGAAGAAGACATGTAGATCAATCTGGTCCCATGACAGGTGGTCAACATGCGCACATTCTTCATGGTGCTCTTCATTTTGAAGCTGAATTTCTTTCACAGATTCATGCCTCAAGAAAACTTGATTTCCATGTAGGCTCAACCAGCTTTAAACCCACCGGGCACGTATAGCCTACAGGATGGAAAGGATCAGTGAACAGAGAATAGACAGAAAACAGAGGCGCAAAGCTCCAATTCACTATTTAGGGAAAACACTGTGGATAATCATGTTACCGTGAAACGAAAAAAAAAAAATAAACAAAAATCCCCCACCTGAGTCTCATGGTGTTCATTGTCTACATGAGGACTGAGCTCATCTACCAGTCACCGCTGGATGACTGGGGGTTTAGTCACTTGTTTGTTAATTGGAAAAGGCAGGGAGATCCCAGCAGGCTGCCTGCGTAAATGAAACTATTAAACTATTTTGTTTTTGTGTGTAATTTAGAGTCTGGCGGCACTCCAGTTTCTATAACCGCCCGTTTCCCTTTCCAACAACTTTTTTTCTGTTTAAAAACAACACAAAGACTCCTTTATGTGAGCAGCTTTAAAGGGTTTTAGAGGAATATTTGTATCAGACTCATCGGCGGGTTTGTGACAGAGCCTGAGATTATTATTTTTTTCTTTTACGAACTGAACTAATGTTTACAGCATAAAGAGCTCAAACTGTTTAGTCAGTAATCTTGTCACGCATGGAAATTTCTGTTCAATTCATTTAAACTGGATCCTAATTAAACAGGGGATGCAGGTCAAGAGGTTTGCAACTTGATGTGTGGCGCAGTCCAGGGTGTCTGTGCATCTGCATGCGGAAAAAGTGCAGGCCCACTCGAGACTCTTGCTGGAATAAAAGTTTGGCTCCAAACATCCATTTCAAAAAGCACCTGTCTTTTGTAAGAAGATCCCCTGAATCTGTCAGACAGATACTCAGTTCACTGATGCATGCGCAAATTCAGATTAACTTGACAGATGACAGAAAGAAGAACAGAGGGTAAATCGTCAGTACAGTTCTTGTTTAGT
>VUQS01045290.1:23081-41167 GCA_015108495.1 Heterochromis multidens
AGTTCTTGTTTAGTTCATTGCATTAAGTAACCAATTTGTTTGGAGTTTGCCAGATTTTTTTTTTTTTTTTTTAACACGAATTAAAGCAAACAGCCCTTACAAAGGAAATAACTTCGTCTTAAATCCTGCGGGGAATTTCCCGCTGTAGCTCCTCAGCTGGAACATCGCAGTAATAATTTGCGTGCTGTTGCAGCTGCTGAGCGTTTCGGAGAGACGCGATAGAAAAGAGAGCGCATGCAGGAGGAGAGGACAGCCATTTTCTCTGTCGACGCTCATATTAATGCGCAGAGAAAGCAGTTTTATTGGCGGGCTGGAGTGGAGGAAATGGTCGAGAGCTACCTTCTCTGTCATTGCGGTCGTCGGAATGTCAAATTGCACCGCTTATCTAGAGATTATTTATACATATACATTGTCGGAAAACGCGGATATCGCGTATTTCCCCTCATAACAGACAGGTAGATTCGTGCATTCATGTGTCATGTGACAGACAAAAATGTTTCGGGCAGCTTTAGGAACCAGGACAGGACTGAGCTCATCTGCACATTTTTCCTTTAAAACGCCCTTCAGTTGTTTAGAAAAGAACCAACTCCTTCATTATATGCATGCATTACACACGAAACGTGAAAATAATACACAGCCTCATGCCATTAAAGTTGAACCTGTAGGTAAAGCGAAGAAATCAGTTGCCTCCTGTTGAGTCTCTCAGCAAGGCTGCAGGATTTATCGAAGAAACACCTGGCATGAACAGCTGTTCAGGTCAAAATTATGAGCTTTAAGTTACAAAAGTACTTCTAAAAGACATATTTTAAGATTAATTAAAGCACAAAACAGACGTTTTCTTTGTTTTTAATCCACATAATTCAGCAATTAATAGTAAATACTACACAATATTTGAGATCTTTCTTTTACTGCTGCATAATTCAGGCCTGTGATCATTTTACTTCAAAATCAGTTGCTTATATAGGCCTGAATTAAACTTCAAACTGTCATAAAAAGTTGTGTTTTATATGAATAAAAATTTTCCACATATACAAGTGACAAGGCCTGACTTAGAACTCCAATATGGCACACGTCTTGGTCCAACACACCCAGCGGGGTTGTAGGATGTTTATCTGAAAATACACCCCGGCTCTGTAATCCTTATGGCCTGCAGCCTACACACACACACACACACACACACACACACACACACACACACACACACACACACACACACACACATACACACACACAGAGCCAAGATCAGATTTAGCTTCTTCTGAGGTAACCCATCCATCCATCCATCCATCTTCTTCCGCTTATCCGGGGCTGGGCCGCGTTTAAGATTATAGCAGCTGTCCTCTTTCTACTAAAACATTCAGCTCTCTGAGGGAAGCCGAGGTCACATCACGTGATTGAGGGGACCAGTCATGAGGATTTTTTTTCTTTTTGAGAATGGAGAATAAACACATCAAACACATTTAATTTGCACACAATTTTATTATTGCAAATTATGATGCATCATAAGAAGCCTTTTTTTTTTTCACTCTGCACACAAAAAAAAAAAAAACGGTGCTCCACGTTCGCACAGAGCAGCTCAGTGCACCTCCAGCAGCGCAGGAAAGGACACATGGGGATCAGAAGTGATTATGAAAAGTGCTTTTACACACTTCTAATTGCAGCTCCATTGCAAACTATGTCAAGACAAGCCTCTTGGATCCCATACATAATAACTGCGCTGCCTTCACTGAACACGTCAAGGTGCCAAAGAACAGAGACATGAAAAGTTGAATCCAGAGAACCCAGCTGGTGGTATTAGTCTGTAAGATTACACAGCTCAACTAGCAGATTTGTGACTGATATCATTCAAATGAAAGAAAAAGAAGCCACGTTCAGTCAGTCTGCTGCTAAAAAACAAATTATCGGAGTCACAGCCATGTAAATCTGTCTCAAGGCAAGTGACTTGTGCTCAGCATCAGATCTAGAGAAGCATGGCTTAAAAAACAGAACAGAAACAAACATCAGCCATGAATCATCTTCCATTTAAAAGCCTTTTTAACAATGCAAATCATATTTATTGACAAAAAGGCGCTTCATTTTTCTTTATTTGCTTGTTTAAGCATGCCTAATGGCATAATCTGTCCAAGCAGCACGCATCCTTTAAATCTGTCCATCTGTTCACTCACACACACACACACACACACACACACACACACACACACACAGACACAGTGTAATTTACCAGGATTCAATATAATTTTCTTCCTAACAAAATTCTCCATATAGCCTACATTTGTTTGACATTATCTGACATGTAGACGGTTGACTGTATAAAACAAATTACATCCATAGAAAAGTGAAGAGTATTTATTTACAAGAGTAAGTGCATCTTTAATTAAAGTTCCCTCATTTACTCAATCTAATTTTGCAGTTTAGGTTTCAAGAGGATACTGCATGTGATAAAATCTCCAGAAATAACAACTGGTTGAGCTTATAAGAAGAAATATGCAAATAAACAGTTTCTTGTTGAGCTTATAAGAAGAAATATGCAAATAAACAGTCTCTTTTTTTTTTAATCTGGACTACCAATATACAAAATGCAAACAACATCAAGGGTTCATTTTTACATTCAAGCATCCAAAAATACAAATATATATCATGTACATTTATACAGATGAACAGTTGGTACCCAGATTGTTACGCTGCTATGTATTCCTTGAACGTAACTGTGAGGCAGTTTGTAGTAATGTCTGTGATGACTATATTCCCAAGGAAAGGTTTGAAGGAGGGAAATGTGTCCTCCTTTCTCTGTTCGTGGTTAGAAACAGACAGTGACTCAGCGTTCTCCTCTTCTGCAGGTTGTTGTGTTTCAAACTGAGTTTCTGTTTGTGTGTCAGCCTCTGTTTGTCTTTCCTCCTGTGTGCGTGTTAGCGCCTCAGCTTGTGTGTGTGTTTCGGGCTGAGCTGCCATGGGAACTGCAGCTTTAGGCCTCGACTTTACAATACTCAAGTCAATGGGCTCCACTTGGTCCACATAACCACAGTCCTGCAGTCTGGGGTGACTGTGGTGTCCGTTTTGGCCAATGTTGATGCTTTGGACAGGTGAAGATGTTGTGTCAGGAGCACTTATGCTCCTGCAGCTCAAAAACTTCTTACTACCCTCACGTTCCTCACCATCTGTGTCAGAGAGGTGTCGCTTTAGTCCTTGAAACCCACCTTGGCCTTCTCTTTTGTCCTGTGATGAGGGGACTCCCCTGTCCAAAGGCCGGGAGAGCAGATTAGGCTTGGTTGTCAATTGTAAAGGCTGATCCACTGGAAGCTGCCCCTGACCCCTGACCTCAACATGTTTATCCTGTTCCGTCACAGTTAGCTCCGCTTTGGGGGACGGTTCCTTTTCTCTGGGACAATTTGCATTAAATCCAGAACTGGGAGATGTTGCTTTGTCTAAGGGGCTTTTTGAAAATCCATTCATAAGGCCGAGCTTTTTGACGAGCTTCATCTTTTCCAGGTGCTTTTCCACACTGCTGTCGGTGCCTTGCGGTGGCTTTTCAGCAGCTTCAGAATCGCCGTTTTTAACTTTAGCTGCTTGCATTCCGTTTTCCATGTACTTGCTCATGACAATAACAATCCGTCCGTTTTTGTTTTTGTTCTTCACGATCTTTAGTTTGCTGCTGCTGACACCATTGGGCTGTGGTAAAGCGTCCTCTTTAGGTTTTGCCTTCTCTGGCTCTTTGTGTCCGTTGAGGTTTGCTGGAAGCTTCTTCAGCTCCATGGTGATATCCTTCACTTTGGTCAGACAGCCTGAGTCCTTGTCCCGAACCCATTTTTGCTGCAGCACTGGAGGAAGGTTATACTCTTTGTTAGCCAGCTCTGGAGCTTGGACATCTTGCTTGGGTTTGGCAAATATAGGCTCGTGCACCTTCAGATCTGGCTGGTAGTGATGATGCTTCTTGCTGTTGAGCTGATAGTAGAATTTCTTGCCGTTAGCCTGCTGCTCAGCCTCACGCTCCCTGCACAGCGGCTGGTACTGGTGGTGCTTCTTACTGTTCAGCTGGTACTGCTGGGCCTGGGGACGAAGCATCTGGATGGGGCTGGCTTTCTGACAGCTGTCCTCATCCAGGGACGCCTCTTGAAGGTCGGCCAGGATACTGGACCTCCTGGCAAAAGAAGGCACCTGCGAGCAAAGACAGTAATCAGCGTTACTAAAAATGCGTTGTTTTAATGAGCATTTAAAATAAAGGGCATCTCTCTGAGCTGGGAATTTGATTAATGATTAACAGTCTACAGTTTATCTACATGTGTCTTTGCCCGGGTACAACAAAAAGCTTTCATGGGGCCCACAAGCTGCAATGAAGACACTGTGCTTGGAATGTGTGAAGGGGCTCCAAATGAGGACAAGGTTTATTTCAGGGGCCTTGGGTCCATGTTGACACAGCCCTCCTACAGATCCCTCACAGCTCTCTGAGCCACCGGCCCAGCCATCACAGTGACATTTCAAAGTGTCTCCTGTGGCTGTGACCTCAGCTTCGAGGAATGTCACTGGCTGCTTTGTGTCCTGTCATTGACTTTATCCCATGTGTTACCACCAACACCCTCCTGAGAGGAACAAAAACATGCCTCCAAGGGGATCCCATAGCCCTTTGGGCCAGTGATTGATGCATTAAATGTACAATCACAGTCATCTAACTACAATTGTTAGGTCAGGAAACAGATTTCTATAGAATTTAATGAAGATAACGTCCCTTGCTCATTCAAATTTCCACTGTGTAAGTACTTCAAACACCTAAATTAAGAAGTATTTTGCAATATTTACACATTAAGTTTAGTTATCTCATTATGCAGGTACAACAAAGCCTGCGAAAACATTTCTGGAATAACCCACAATGATAAAGTCAAGGTCATCTTAGTTTAAAATATAAGTCAAATATCTGTAATGATTGTTATTGGCCTTGTTGAGATGTCTGTGGCCAATATTAATCTGCTGTGTCACATGAATTTTGCGCTCAAAAAGATAATGTGAAGCGGGTTAAAGAGGTGACATTACATGTATATTTTTTATATGAAGATGTCTTTCTTCTCCTGGAACAAAATGGATATAAATATGGATATATAAATAACAACATAAACAAAAAGTAAAAATATATCAGCCACATTTTTATTTGGAACATCTGCATCTGGCACAGCTTTCATAATCGGAGCTTGAAAGCTACAAAATTTGAGTGTGAAGCTCAAGTGTTTAGCAGGCAGGGAGGGTCTAACAAAAGGAGCTTTGAACTGCATTATGGGTAATGTAGGATCTAATGTTACCAACAGCTTTAGCCATGTTAGAGACTAAAAGTTGGGATATCTCATCATCTGTTGCATAGACTTTATGTAGCATTCAAATACACCTGTCTCATTTTAGAAATTTCACGTTAATACTTTCTGGAATTTTCTGAGGTTACAAAGGAGATAACACATGAAAATGAAACTTAAGCATGAATATAATTCATCAGTTACATTACTGATAATTAAGAGTAGTATTTACAATCATGTTTTGAAGTATATTCCGGTGTGTGTGTCTGTGTGTGTGTACTGTGTGTAAACAATGCTATTTGAGCTGCTGCCTTTCTAGTGTCCTGGTCAATAAAAAAATAAATAAATTCAAAAGTCCCATTTCCACATTCTAAAAATGTTTTTTTCTTACCTGAACTAGAAGATGTTTAGGCTTGGGCCCTCTCTTACGATATCCCATCATCTGCTCTTGACGTTCCCTGTGGGAGAGGAAGGCAGCAGCCAATCAGTGAACCATGACAAAGAGATGAGTTGCAGTTGCATGGCAACACAACGTCATGGGTGTCCTCACGCACAATTAGAAAACACTGAGCATGTGTTACACTTCCTGATGTAAAGTGAGCATACATTTTTATTTGCTTATCATGTATTTACCTGTCCATACTGTCCTCACCTTTGTTTAAACAGGATCAACAGTACACGTATCCTCAGCTGCTAAAAAAGCTAAGCAGTGGATTTAAACTAACACTCAGAATCCAGTAAACAATCTGTATCCACAGTGGAAGATAAGGGCCAACCCCTCTATGAGTTTCCTTGGTCTCCATGCAAGTCTCTCCAAGACAGTAATTCAATACCGCAGACAGGAGTGATGTCAGATTCCTCCCACACCCTCCCCCCTCACATCTAATTACAATGACGACTCAGTGTATTTTCATAGCCTGGCATTCAGATGATTTGGCTCCCCCGAGAGGCACGCAATTAGTTTCAATAAAATCCCTCCCTTTTGGAGCGAGTGAGAGATAATTGCAAAAACAGCCGTAGAGTGAAGTCGATGTTTTGCTTTAACATGTGACCTGCGCCTGCAAGGTTGCTGTAGGCAAAAGCTGAAGGAGACTGAGAGAGAAGCCAGTGGCCGTTTAACACGGCATTCATTTAGGAAATTCAATTACACTGCCCTTCACATGTGCTGCCTGGTCAGGAACTCAGCAGAGTATTTAGTATATAGCCAAACAGCTAATGTCACCAAGGTAGCCAACTTTAAAGGTTACTATATGAATGTTTCTGATCTATAACATTTACTAAGCTACTATTTAGTTCCTTCAATCTTGCTTTCCTTTTGCACCGTCATCACATCATGAGCTGATTACATAAGATGTGAACCATAATGTAAACTTCCTGCTTCACGTTCCTTCAGTCAGATGTTAAAACTTTGCCATGCACAGTGATGTAATGTACAGAATGTGACTCTAGATTATTTTCACATTTGTCTTCTGAGGTTTCTTTGTGCCCCCAGAAAGTCTGAGGGCACAAATTTGTTTTCAGTGGAGATCTTGATTGAATTTTTCTTTTAGCTGAAGACCAAGTATAATTCATCTCTGAAAAACTGGCTGTATGTATCTTGTGTCATGTATATTTGTGTTTAAATATTTTCAAGGAGGTTCTTAAAGTCTGTGCACATCAGAAAATTCAGGGAAAAAAATCTAACCTGAAAAATAAAGTCAATGGATCAAACAGCTTTTGGACAATCATCATCATGATCATCATCATTAGCTAATACAGTCATGCTCTGGAAAATGACACAGGGTCATCTGGTGAGACAGCAGGTAGCACTTTAGCAGGATAACCTGATGCCGACACTCAAATAACTATCAGGTGACAAAAAGTAGATGCGCAACAAAGTGGTTCAGTTTGATCTGATAACCCTAACCTGAGTTTAACCCTAATCCGACTCTGGGATGACACCGGGTTTAATCCAAAGACAAACACTATGACTTTTCCAGGCACCAAACTTTCTACACTTCTAACACATGCAGAAAGATGCTACTTTACTCTCTGTGGATGAGTGACAGATATTTTATATGCTGTGACATGAACTGGAAATGTAGGATACAGTGGATTAAAACCTGTTCTATCATGTTTTTTTACTGTGGTTTATCCATTTGTGAGGCTGCTCTATAAAACTACAAACTTACCTGTCTTGGAAAGCATCAAGCAGTCTTGGATCCAAGATGTTCTCCTCTGGTTCCCATGTGTTGTATCTGTCCAGAGAGGAGAGACAGAGAGCAGTGAGGACACACTGTCCAGTAAAAATGGCTCACCATAACAGGCACTGGCTGAGGATACCCAGGTGACGGGGCCTAATTCAATCTATTACTTATAAAACCTCCCTTGAGTCATAATTGTGGACGTGCACATATGTAAACAATATGCTGAGACGCTTGTCCTCCCTGTGGATACACGTGTAATAAATCATGGGTAACTTTTACGCACGGCAATAGGGGGAGGAAACAACGGCCCGGCCTCCACACAAATCTAGATACGTGGCATTTCTTAAACATAGTGTTCAATTATAGCCATGTCTTCCTTTAATTGGCACACTGGGGATTGCATACATTGGAAAACCGCATCCATCATCGGGGCCAATAAACGCGCCGAGCGCCCAAAGCAAGAACACGTAACCCCCCATACGCGCGCCCACGTACAGAAGAATGCACACATTTACACTTGCGCACACTTTCTGTTTTGGATGTGGCATCTTCATTGGGTGTATTTATGTTATTAACTGCACTCACCTTGGAGACCATCCTCGCCACTTGACCAAATACTCAATCCGTCCCTGTGAAGAAGGAGAAACGGGATAATCAGCATAAGGTTACTTTACTCTGCGCTGCACCGTCATCTTAAAAAATATATGATAAAAAACCATGCTCCGTTGGAAACAGAAGTGAAAAGAAAAATCAGCCTCCTTTTCAAGTGTATGTGTGCAAAAATGTCCTTCAGCGGTGTTGTGACAAACCTTTCTGCTGCGCTTCTTCTCGATGCTCTCCACCGCAAAGACGTGCTCTCCCGCGGCGGGTAGCTCCATTTTCCGATACAAGAGAAGCCGCTCTTCTGCTTTTTTCCCCCCTCTGCTTTTGTTATCGGACACCTTATCCTTGCTTTCAGTCCGTTTTTCCCTGCTGCTCCTCTGATGTGAAACACAAGACTCCCCTCCTCCTCCTCTTATTTTCACTGCGCCTCTTCCCTCGCTTTCCCCCTCAGAGAATCTCGCTCTGCAGCCGAGCTGGAGCTGCAGCCAGAAAACACTTCATGCAAATAGCCGTTGATGTGACGTTACATGAGGGGGAGGTTATTGGGGGCGGGGGTTGTTCCCGTGCTGCTTTCGGGAGCTGTCGGAAAAAGTGTAATCACGACTTCAATGGCGCGTAAACAACATGAAAAAAGCTGTAAGTGGCTGAAATAGAGGAAATTTTTGAGATATTTGGCGAGAAAATGGAAACCAAGGCAAGGACTGGTAGTTTAAATTTATTATGGTCTAATTTATTGTAGCCAGAGTATTAACACCGATAAGACATACATGACATTTACTCTTCTCTTCAGCAAGAAAACAAAAATTTGACACTAATTTTGTCTAGATGGGAGTTTGTCTAAGTTTGAACCCCTTAGGCCTTTTGGTAAGAAGTTCTGATTTCATTAGGTCCTCCATGTCTGACTGTGGAGACATACCAGTGTGTGAAATCACCTGCTGTTTGGTTGGAAAGAAAACATTTGTACTTCCACTGTAAAAAAAAAGATTTGCCATTACAGATAATAATAATAATCTTCTTTCTACCTTAAGCAAGGGGGTTCAACATGTGGCACTGGGGGCCAGACTCGGTCCAATCTACCCTATAAGATGGCTTTGCTTGCAAGTGTGAGAAATGCAGTGAAGTCTTTACTATCTTCAGCTTTCTAAACAAATAAATGAATAAATAGAATGAACTGCTATTCCTGGTGTGGTCGTGCCAATATTACCACACAAGCATGAAAATATCTGGAACGTTTTTTCTTAGATTTTTACAAATTGTTTGAATCATTAATAGTAAAATTCTATATTTGTTTATTTCTAAAGTCTTCACATGTGAAGGTTTTGTGGTTTTATAGAGCCTCTGTAATCTGCAATACACCTCAATAAGACATATTGTTGAAATTCCACTTATTTTTCAAGGCATAGGCAGTTCTGGAGCATCTGTTTTGGAAATCAGTGGTTCATTAAAATATGAACGTTTATTTCTTTGCACTGAAAGAAAAATAGGTTATTATCCCACTCTTTTACTGGTCCGGCCCACCCAGATCAAATTAGGCTGTATGTGGCCAGTGAACTAAAGTGAGTTTGACACGCCTAACCGAAAAACAAGTGCACCACGCAACGTGACTGACGTATTAAAAGTTACGAGCATAAATTAGAACCTGAACGCACCATCACCCTCCCTTGTCGCTGAACGCGAAGCCAGATCTAACTGGAAGAGGCTGCTATGAATGGTGAGTGTATTATCCGGAAACGTGATGGCCCAAATGTGCTGCTTACCAGCCCGAATTCAGCAGCTGGGCAAGGCCTTGCAATTAATTTTGTATTTGCAGTTGCAGCATATCAACAGTCCGGGTTTATTTGGGATATTTTTTCCTATCTTTGCGCCCTCGCGGCTTATAGCACCTGAAGGACTATCCAAAATGTATTTATGAGGAGGGCCACATGATGAGGTGGTTAACCTGAGATTACATGTCCGAAAAATGCTGAAAAATGAAACCATCCACCTGAAAATACACTCCAGGCCCAACCAAAGTCAAGGCCAGAGCCGGTTTGACGTTGATTTATCACCACCACCATAAAAAGGCCTTCTCTATTACGGCAAATGCCAGTGAAACAGGCATTCCCATCCGAAGCCCCGTAGTGTGGATAACACGATGATAATGCGGCATGAATCGTGACCCTATGTAAAGTTAAATTGCGAGCAGAGCCCCTGCGCTGTTATGCGCATTACAATGAATAGATTTCCATATCCTCTCCGAGTCAAGGTCACACAAAGGGATGACATTTCGCATGGCACCGTGTCGCGAGGATTTTCTGGTGGATTTTCGCGTTGTTAAAAGATAGCTCCTGGTTGAGTGGCAGCCGATGTAGGTCATCCTCTTACTCTTCGCCCCTGGTTTTAACTCCGGAGGGGTTATTTCTGACTGAGCCCCGACAAGACAGGCACCAGCCGGTTCCATTATTGGCACGGACAGCCTGTAGACAGTCTGAACCAGCTCAGGCCTGATGCTGAGGGGGACACACGGACCTCCGGCACCAAAGCCGATGGTTTATGCTAGAAATGGTTATTTGCACCTGAGGGAAGGTTGAGGATTTTGATATAATTAGATGGACAGAGAGGGAGGTTACAAATAACATATCCGTTTCTTTCCCGCTGTTGACACACACAGCCCTCTGTTGATTATTATTTATTATATTTAATCTGAGTCTGAGGAAGGAATACATTTCAAAAGAGTTTATTTGAAAATAAAAGCGTAGACTGTCACTGCAGCCCTGGTTGCATTGTTTCAGACGGCTGGACTAAATAAAATTCAGCAGCGAAAGGGTTAAAGTGCAGAGTTCCCGCAGGCTGCTGCGCTGGGCCTATTGCAGAGAGGCACGACGGTCTTTCCTTATAAGGCAATGGGTGCAAATCGGCGGTGAAATATCGCCTGAAATGAACGAACGCAGCAAACTCGGGCTTCTCTATTTACTCTAAAATAGCCTTTCATTTGCACAAAACACCCAATATTCTTCAACTTGGCCGCTCTGTGCGGCGCTGGTGCGCTCGCGCGCGCAGCAGCCTCGGCGCGCGCACACGACACAGCGTTGACCGTAGAGTCTGCTAATTCATCTGCGTCATTCCTGAATTAAGGATGAGCAGAAGAATCGACGTCGCCAATTAGGAGCAGAGGGGAAGGTGATGGTGCCAGTATCAAAAAATGCTGATCAGGGAGCTTTTATCAAGCGTCCGCGCGGCCGTGCACGTGTCACCTGTCTGCACTTCAACCTGATGGTTTCAAAACCTGCTAAAGATCAAATATCACATTTAGGTCCATCAGATATTTGTATTCAAGCAGAGAAAAAAGGCTGGTGATGACAGAAGTTGATATATATGGTGCTCACATGACATTTTTTTTTTTTTTGTCTCGTGTTTTGATACATGGCACGTGCTCCAGGGGTAGGTGGAATGTGATGGCGCACGTGCGTTTTGGTGCCGCGGAAACTTTACCTGAGCAGCACCGCGCGGCACAGTCCACGCTGCATTTGCGCATTTAAAACCGCACTAACGACACGAACGAAAACCAGCGCAGACGTCGGCAATTTAGCGCAAATCAGCCCGTTTCTCTCCAGCTGCACAAGCCCAGTTTTTTAATACTAAATGTTAAAATGGAGCCCAGGCTGTGGGAGGAATTTTTTTAAAACCACCGGAGAAAAAACTAAAATGTGACGCACAAACAGGTCTTGCGTGATTTGATTCGCATTTGTCTTTATCACCATCTAAACTCCTTATGCCAACTTTCTGTTTTAAATAAATAAAGTAGGCTACTGCAGGGATGTGTTGAAGTTGCTGCCAAATTCTCAGAATAACAATGAACATTTCTGTCTTCCTTCGTATGTGTACGGACAGGAAAGTCCTTTACATGGAAAAGCCCGACGTGCAGGTGCGCAGTCAAGGCTGTGAAACCGACTCAATTACTGCTTGTGAGAGGACAGGATGAAGATGATCGTTTTCTTTCAGTATGAAAGCTGCAGAGTAACAGGAGAAACCCACAGGAAATTACAGAGAAAGGAGCTAATTTTGAAGTTTAGTTTTGAAAGCAGGACATTTAAATCCACTCCTCCCCAACCCTGTACTCTTTCCACATGTAGCTCTCCTCTAACTGATCTATAATGAGTTGCTTGTTCAGGCTTAATAGATGCAAACTTTAAGTAAACCTGCTTGTTTTTATAAGTTAGAAGCAGTACTTCCCCTCTACTAAATAACTAAAGCAAGCCTTTATGTCGTACAGGGAGTAGTTTGAAGTAAAATAATGACTGTTTTCATCAGTGACAGGGTGAATGCAGGGAAAGAGGTGACATTACTGTAAAAAGAAGTGGAAAAACAAAGAAAAACATTTTCAAAAATTTCTTCCTCGTGCATCACATACTTGCCTTACATGCACGATTTATAGGAAACCAATGTACGTTTGAGGTATTTAGCAGAAGGAGCAGCAGGTGGACATGAAAGCTCGTGTTCATTTACAAAAATCCTCTGATCCCGAGCATTTGATGACGCTCTTTCTGTGAGTGGGGACATCTGATTAAGATGACATTTCCATGTAGGAAGAAATGACGCTCTGCCTGCATCACAGCACAGTGTTACAGATCCAATGACAACAGAGGAAAAACAGGAGGGTGAGGGTGGAGGTGGAGGGCCAAGGTGACATGAAACAAAGTCCAGAAGAAAAGATTTGATTAACGGCAGTGAAAGGAAAGCAGAAATGTAGACCTGTAGTTTCAAATCAGCTACAGATTGTGTGACTTCTGAAGAAAAAACTTGGAGGGGAGATTCAAATTTTCTGGACTTTCCAGAAATATGTCATCAGTCCTTGACCACTGAGGCATTTAATAATCTTAAATCAAAATATTTTCTGGTGAAAAGTCAGCCAATCACTTATGCTGACATCCTTTAAGTACATATTATTTATTTTATTTGCCTTGGAACTAAAAGCTTTACAATTATTTAATCAATTGAAAGGTTTCTTTAATATAGAAGAAAAGCAGCTAACCTTAGACTCTCTGACTGAGACCTGCTATAAAAATGAAAGGATGAAAGACTTCATTCATCAAATGATTCCAGAGTTTTACATTTTGCAGATTTTCACGTAAGGTGAAAACTCACACACTCCTCTATAACTTATAGCAAAACTATTGCTGTTTTTTAATCCATTACTTGAAAATGAACAATTTAAACTGACATATGCTGAGTGTTACTGTTACAAAGTGCTGCAGTTTTGTTGTTGCCCACAGCTGAACAGCCCAGTCTGTCATCTCTCTATTTCACTTCACATTTCCTTTTCAGCTGGGATTCACTGCAGCTTCCTTTTTTCTCCCTACAAAGATCAAATGAGTGAGTCAGCCCTGCACTATAGGCAGGTTTTAATGCCATTTTCAGCCTGCGCTCGTGACATCTTTTAGTAGCTTTGGTAGGCAGCGACAGATGGTGGGAGGGAGACAAAGAAAGTGAGATTCATAGTGTTTTAAAGTGAATGGACACATTTAAATTGTTCAAAGCTCAATAAATACAGTGTGTAAAATAATTTTAACAGATTTCTTCAAGGAGACTTTCACATTTAGTGTGACGTGTAATTTTGTAAATTGATTGATGGCACAAAACCTTTATAGTATTTTAAATCACACATCACATGTCTGACAGTGATCAGCTTTAATTTATTAAATGGCTTACAGGCTTAATCTTTGAGCCTGAAGTAATGAACAATTTTACTGCTTTGCAATTCATTAAATGAAAGGAAATCATCTAAGAAGTTTAGAGGAGACAATAATGTTTAGTGGAACTGGTATAAACTCACATACATGTAAAATGCGACAGGGGGGCCCAACCAGACGCCAGGCACTCGCCATGTGGTGACCAAATTGTCAAAAAAATTGATTTAAAAAATTCAGCTGCCATGTTTTTTTGTTTTTTTTTCCCAGAAATCACAACCCAGTTAATCAAAAACAGCAGTTTCATGTAGACAGCTCAGCTGAGGGGACATCAGTGTTTACAAGCAGGGGCCCGGGGCCCAGACAGTCCTCACTGAATAGGGGCAAAAGGAGCTAAAACAATAATTTACATCTGCTTCTTGACAAAAACCCACATTTTATTTTATTTTTTGAAAAAACAATATTGATATTGATTTGATATTGATAGTAATAATATAAAACATCACCTAATTTTTTTTTTTTTGTTTGTTTTTTTTACAGTGAAGCTGACTGCAAATAAAATACTGGCATTCTGCTAATGCATGCTGATTGGTTGGATAAGGACACTTACCTGCTCCCTTGATGAGCTCCATTTAGAAATGATAACTAAAGTAGACATTAGAAGCGTAGCTAAACTGCAGCACAATCTTAAATGTTTGTGGTTGTCAAAGCTGACTGCTATCAGGACGCTGCTACTTGCTTCATGCCATAGAAAGTGGTTCATGGTGTCCCTAATACTCACAGAAAGGTATTTTACTGCAGCTTGAACCCTTAAAAACAACAAATGGAAGTATATTTATTGTCTTGTTCCCTTTTAACAAAAAGAAAAAGAAAAAAAATCTAGAGTCAAAATGTCTACCCAATGAAAATGACCCTTTTTGGCTTCATATGGCCCCATTCATTCATCTCATGAGCGCTCCCTATGAAACCAGAAGTCCAGAGAGTGGGTGTTCTTGAGCATTTTAAAGTTCTTCACATGAGTGCCTCCAGATGGGTGTATGCACCCTTCCTTCTGCAGCATGATATAGTTGGTAGGGTGTAGTTTAGAGAAAATAGTTCCTTAGAGGAGTATGATTTCTGAAAAGAGACATTGCTGCTTTGACTTGTTAAACTAAATTTTCTGTTGGTTGTGTGTTAGCTGTTGTTCAGGTGCGGTGGGAGATGTTGAGCTTTGATCATAGGATAGGTGTAGCCCTTCTCAGAAATTTGTATTCTTAAGATTCCTGATTTTCTTCTCTGAATTTATAATCAGTTCATTTCAAGTCAGTGTCCTCGGTTTGTTTGAGCACATCCTTGTTTTCTTTTGCCAGGATGTCGAGGTGCATTTCATTTTTAATTGCCTCATTTTGAAGTCTGCCTTCTTCTTCACTCATTGTATGGTAATGCCCATCAGTGCAAAGGAGCATTTGTTGGGAACACTGTTCCAGGCAGAGATGGATGTTGGATTATCCTTGTCAAAAGACTGTGTGGAATATGTGGAATCATTTCTTTTCTGATGTTGCAAAGCAGCTTCTGGTGCAGAAATAAGATGTGAGGTGGTCCTCTGTGGGATTAAAGCCACAGAAGGCAGATGGTCTTTGGACTAAAATGTGTTGTGCAAACAGTAAAGTTGCTCTTTATGGTGCTGCTGGAACTTTATCCTCTTCAGACTCTGTACTCTTCTATATGAACCTTGGAAGTAGCTGAAGTTGACCTCTACTCTTTTTAAAGTTTTGAGCACCAAAAAGTGAGTGTCATTTAGTTCCATTATATTCAAGAGAAGGCAGACATCTCTATTATTATTATTATTATTATTATTATTATTATTATTATTATTATTATTATTGTGGCTTTATTTTGAACATGTTAAAATAATACAACAACAACAAAGAAAAAACATAAACAAACTAAACAAAACATAAGGGGAAAAAAAGAAATATATTTCTCTCAAGCTGATCTCTCCAAAACTGTACAAACCAAACCACCAAAACTGTCCAGATGGATAAACAGCACACCAGGCAAGAGGAAAAACATGTACCTTTGATTTTGGAGTGAACTGTCCTTTTAAAATGAAAAGTAGCTATAGCTCTTAAAGAAATGTAACACAGTAAAAAGTTTTCCTCTGGAATAAAGTGTAAAGTTACATAAAGTGGAAAAACTGTAATAAAGCACGTCAAAGCTACTTAATGATGTGCAGTGATGGAAAGATGATTTTATAGATGGAGTGAAACAGCGACCCTGTCATAAACTCCAGTCTTCAGAGATTTGTCTCTGTGGGAGTTACTGTATGAAAGCCAAATGAAATCTTGAGAGCCTCTTCTAAAGAATCTGATTTCCCACTGCGTGTTGGCGTGTGACAAATGTTTTTAACCTGCTGAGGCGACAGTCAATTCAACGGGATTCATTGAGTCACACGTGTTGTCTCTTCTTCTGAGCATAATTCAAAAGCATTCAGAGATGCACAAAGCGAGCGCCATACATAAATCACTGGCATGTAATTAGAGACTCAAGACTCAGCCCAGATATTCAAGTTATTTTTGTCTGGATTGTAATGACGTGGAAGTTAATAGGTGAGCGTGACTCATGGGTTAAATGAGTCTCATGAGAGGCTTTGCTCAGGCTTTCTAAAGAGCCCTCCTGCTTACGTCAGCAGCGGCAACCTGCCCACGACACAAGCTGTGAGCCTCTCCTGTGTTTTTTTTAGTGTAGAAGCAGGAAAGATGTGCTCTGGCATCGCAGTGACTCACCCTCCCATCTAGACATGTAATTGATAAAGATATGTGTGTTTGTGCGTCAAAGGCAGGTAGCAGTCATGAGCAGTGACCACTGTGCCGAGTGACTCACGGCAGCAAAGTGTACATAATGGATCTGATCGTGACGTGAGCTGAGCCTCCCTTAAACATCACATGGGTGCACACACACTGAAACTTTTTATCAAATCTTTAAATTTTCCAGAGATATGCAGTCATTCCAGAGTTCATCTTCCACACTGCCTGACTCACTCACAAGTCCATAAATGTGAATATTGACTTCAGTGTGTGGTTTATGACTCTAATCAGTTCCAGTTTACCTCCTTGGCTCCTGGTACAGCAAATGAAAACAAGAAGCAGACAAAAAAAAAGAACAAGCTGAACTGTAAGCTGGCTCCTAGGAAATGTGTAGTGGCATCAAATACCTGCTGGTTCTTTCTTTCACACTTCCACCTGATGTCACTGATGCCAATGGAAGGCAGGATAATTATGTATTTGGCAGGGAGTGGTGGAGCTGACATGTGTGGTGTTGGTGGGAAGGCTGGAGGAGGGACAGGGACAGCAGCTGAGTGCAATCATCTGGAGCCTGGCTGTGTAGTGGACACATGGTCTCATTTGATGATCTGGTCAGCAGGTCATGAGATGAGCAGACGTGGGCATGTTTAATACAAACACACATGTGCTTAGTCAGAATGGGGCAGGGAATTTGCTGGACTGGCCTGGCAGGCATCCTGGGAAAATAAAAGCATGTGAGGAAGCTACAGAGAAGTGCCAAGCAAAACACATCTAATGCATGCCATAACAGGAGGGCTGGCTGATTTATAGCCTCAAAGTGAATCTCATGCTTGAGGGAGAGTCTATTAAAAACAAGAGATGTCAGGTTTCATTGTCTCTCGTACTAGTGGCTTGTCTTGTTTTACTGGTAGTTCTCAGGTATTGTTAATGAATAATAAAAATGTAATTTGTTTTTTCTGTGGTGGGAAGAGTGAGTCCTGCCTTTTATTGTTAACCTCTTAACATCCACCAGGTTGCTACCAACCTGTATGGAAAGTTTAACTCTTTTTTTTCTTTTATGGCATTTTAACCTATTTGGTACACTCAAATCAAAATCTTATGGCAGATGAACTGTAATACCAAAATGCTTGTATATGACTTAAAATTTGAAAGATAACACTTTCTGGTTTCTGAAAATATGCTTTGTTTATCCACCTATCATCTTCAATTCAATTTTATTTATATAGCGCCAAATCACAACAACAGTTGCCTCAAGGCACTTTATGTTGTAAGGTAAAGACTACAATAATACAGACCCCCAACAATCAAACGACCCCTTATGAGCAAGCACTTGGTGACAGTGGGAAGGAAAAACTCCCATTTAACAGGAAGAAACGTCCAGCAGAACCAGGCTCAGGTTGGGGGTGAGGGGAGGAAGACAGGACACAAACACACTGTGGAGGAGAGCCAGAGATTAATAATAACTCATGATTAAATGCAGAGTGGTGTATAAGCACATGGTGAGTGAAAAGAGGAGAGAGAAGGAGAAACACTGCTTCATGGGAAGCCCCCAGCAGCCTAGGCCTATTGCAGCAT
>VUQS01045291.1:0-24443 GCA_015108495.1 Heterochromis multidens
GTAATTGATGGAACCATGAATTCTGCTCTCTACCAGAAAATCCTGAAGGAGAATGTCCGGCCATCAGTTCATGTCCTGAAGCTCAAGAGAACTTGGGCTATACAGCAGGACACTAATCCAAAACACACACAAAACATAAAAGTCCACCTCTGAATGGCTCAGAATAAACCAAAATGAAGGTTTTGGAGTGGCCTAGTCAAAGTCTGGACTTAAATCCAATTGAGATGCTTTGGCATGACCTTAAACAGGCCGTTCATGCTGTAAAACCCTCCAATGTGGCTGAAATAAAACAATTCTGCAAAGAAGAGTGGGCCAAAATTCCTCCACAGTGATGTGAAAGACTCATTACCAGTTATCTCAAATGCTTAATTGCAGTTCTTGCTGCCAAGGGTGGCACAACCAGTTATTAGGTTTAGGGGGCATTACTTTTTCACACAGGGCAGGTAGGTTTGGAGAACTTTTTTCCCTTAATAAATGAAATCATCATTTAAAAACTGCATTTTGTATTTACTCAGGTTATCTTTGTCTAATATTAAAATTTGTTTGATGATCTGAAACATGTAAGTGTGACAAATAATCAAAAAACTAAGAAATCAGGAAGGGGGCAAATACTTTTTCACACCACTGTATATCTACAAACCCCCCCTATTAAAAACATGTCTTGACAAATGTGCCTAAACTTCATTTGAATTCAATAAGTTACTTCATTTTCCCCGTTTGATGAACACCTCTTCATTCTCCAGTTGGTGACTGTATAATATAAAAGCTTTGAATTTTAAGATATGTTTCCCTCACCTTCTGTTTACCAGGGAAGGCTCCCAGTGTGATGTCAGCTTCAACATAACCCTCCTCATCCAGAGTGACCACCTCTGAGCTCGATCCCTCCTTCCATCGAGGAGAAGTTAGGTCATGGACTAGTTTCAGGGCTGTAGACTTGTGGACAGTGTTAGTGTGGGCCCAGTAGATACCAATCTGGAAGGCTTCCTGGATGGCGACGAATAACAGTTCAGGGGAGAGAATGATAACAAGAGACAGAGAATGAAGGAAGCATCAAAAGTCAACTCAATCCAGACAATATTTACTATCAAAATTGATGTGAAGCTGTGACTTCACTCCAAAAAGCTCAACTTAGTGCTCCTGCATATTATTTCATACAGTTCTTGCAAAGATGGAATTCATAACTTTTATTACTGGTAACTTCGGTGCTCCACAGATGCTTAAGTAACACACTGATTGTTCATCTGGATCTGCAGCATAGTGATCAAAACACCAGCCTTCTCCTATTAAACCAATCCGGTGTGAGAGTTGCAGCTGCAACTGTCTTCTCTCGATCTGTCGCGCCATGATAAATAGGAGGTTGCTATGGAAACAATGATTTATTTGTTTCTATTTCACAGGCTATTACACATTTACAACTTTTTATTTTGTTTCCTTGTGCTGAACCATATTAGGACTTCTTTGATACACTGCCTTCCCGCTTAGCCCTGGGTTACTGACAGAGAAATGTGTGTATGTGTGTATTACGCTCCAAAGGGGGAAAACCATCTGCAGACTGTTCTTTCTGATCTCAGAAGCCAGTGAGAATGCATGCCTGCAGTATACGGTGACAGAGCTTGGCTGCAGTTAAAGACTTAGGCAGGGAATATTGTTGTAATGCAGCTCTGGTGAATGATCTCAGGTTTTGTGCTTATTAGTCAAGACTGAAGTGAGAAAAGAGCTGGTTTCATAATAATGGCTTTAATGCCACAAAAAGACACCCACGTCCTGATGTCAAAATATATATATTTTGCAATATTAAAACTATTGTCATGATGTCACAAAGATGTTGGCAAGTACTATACAGTCTATTAATGTCTTTCAAAATAAGATTTAGTTTTACTGGAAAAGTACTTCTGCCTTAAAAAATAAATAAATGAAAGTTTGATGTTTTTTACAAGTACTCTTACTGATCTTTAAGGCTATAACACAAATCAAGGCCTGGAGTTTGGAAAATATGAACATTAACTGGTAGCAAAAGGTTAAAAAATATGTAACTGAATGGCATTTTGGGAAATACAGAGTCTAAGAAATGTAAGGATTTATTGGGAGAAAAATCAGGATACTTTGTCCTTTGCAGCTTTGACTTTTTAAACAAGTCCCAAATACATTTATTTTATTTTAATTTTCTTTTAAAACAAGGATCTATGTTATGGCACCCTACCTTGAAGTTGGGTGGTACAATGACCTTGCCGGCTGGTATCTGCAGTACAATGGTCTCTCCCTCAAAAAGCCAGAGATCCCATTGGGAATCATTGGCCAGCAGGGCCCAGGGGAGCAGCTCCACCAAGAGTGTGTTTAGACCAGGCTTCCAGCAGGATAGCTTCACCTGCATAGGACTGTCCCACTGGGCAAGGGGCTCTAGCACTGACCTGTTGGGAGAGAAAAATTATTGGCGACATCACTCCAGTAGAATCCCAGTATAGAGAATTTGATTTGATGAAAATGATTTACTGAGAAACATACAGGGAATATAAAGGCCAGTGGGAACTTTACTGTAAAATGATGCAAACTATTTAAGCACTACTGTACCATATAGGAATTAAATATGTCACCCTTTCAGTGTTTATGATTAACCCAGCTTTATCAGGTGGGCTATTCAAAACTGGGGACAAGTCCATAAAAATGGAAACCTTACATGGTTTAAATTTGGCAAATCTCACATTCAAGGTCATCTTCTCAGGCATGTCTTGGGCAGCTTCCAGGGCTGCTGCTATTTTTAGATTGTTTCCTGGCTGTCTCATTCTAACCACCTTAACTGTGCTTATAATCAGTTATACACTCATTGTGTGCACTCTGTGACATCGAAATAGATCTCAAACTTGTGCAGAGAGCAAACAAACGTCTCCTTCAAACAGGTCCAAAATTTGTGTGGAGGGTTAACGTGTCAGGCGATACAGAGAGAAAGCTTTATGTTGATTTTTCCCAACATTCATCAGGTGGTGCACCGTGAATTCATCCCCCCACTGTGAGACTATCAATGCAGAGCTATAGCGTCCTGAAGTGTCTAAGGAAGAACATTCAGAGGAAATGATCTGGACTGTGAATGCCAGCTCAGAAGGCATTGAAAATACAGTTTTTTGGCTACATAAACGCAATCTTATTCCATGACCCAGCTTTGTCCACTTTCTAAAAATGAAAATTAAGTTGCGGGATTGCCATTTTGAGGCACAGAAGGAGATCCAGCACCCATTGCAGAGGCACAAGTGCAGAGAGACATTCCTCTCAGTTCCACTGAGAGATCTAAAAATAGCAGCTTTGCTGAAAACGGCCCAGTGGTGTATGAGTCACTGACCTCGAATGTGAGATAAGCCATATTTAAATCTTGAAAGACTTTTGATTTTTTTGCTCTTGTTCTCAGAACTTTTTGATCACACCTTGTAAAATGCTGACCAATAATGTACTGACAGCAGTCACAGAAGCTAAACAAATACACAGACAGAAGTGGTCTGCAAACAAGTTATGCAATACAAACAGATCCAGAGAACAGTTGACAAGACATTTGGGATCACACATGGGTATGTTGAGACACAGACAAACAGGCAGACAGACAGAGCCATTTTTCCACTAATTCACTGACATGGCAGTCATTTCATGGTAATCATCATCTTGTGAGCCCTAAACAGTGCTGAGTGCCAGAGGAGAGCCAAACAAACTCAGACTTACTCTGAAGTTCAAAGCCATCAAAGGCAACCCAGTCTTCTCTTTCCCACAAGGCCGCCTGGACTCTGCTCAACCTACCAACCTGTCATCTCAAACTTGTCACAAACCCAAAGACTGTCTGCAGTGAAATGGGACCAAAAACAATGGGAACAGCTTTTCTTTACCATTTACTGGTGTCTATGGTGGTGTGTGTGTGTGTGTGTGTGTGGTTAAATGCACCACTGACCTTGAGAATGGGGACAAAAAAGTGCAGGGCTCATAAATCATACTACAGAGATCACAAAACTGTAATGGACAAAAATGTGCTCAGCAGCTTCAGTAAAACCCCAGTGATTCTGGAGATGAGGGTTTTAAAAGTGTGAATTTTGAGAGGCTGCTGCTCTCAAAACACATGCACATAGAGCAGCTCGAGTATACCACTAGAAGATGTGGGGCTGCCTCACTGCCTTTAAAAATCCAAAAGAGAAAAAAAAAAACATTTACCACTTTAAACTTCCTTTACCCTTTTAAGACACAATATTTATACACTACCTGCCAAAGAGCTTGGTTGGTGTTGCTTTGGTTTCTTGACTGTGCCAGGGAGACTAAGTATTATTTCCAAACAGCAATCTCTATCATTATTATCAACATTAAAGAATAATATACAAATTAAACTGTGGCTTTAACTTTCTGTCCAAGTTTTGAGTGTGTTTAAAGACAGCAATCAGAGCTATTAATCCTAATGACATCCCCTTTTCCCCTCAACATTTTTCCTGATGCTCCTTCAGAGTAGCAAATTCCCAGGTTTAGACAAACTGCCACTTTCTATGATGGGAGGGGAGCTTTGGCCTTTGTCTCTCAGGAAAAATAGAGAGGCCTGATTAAGAGAGAAACCCAACACCACACTACCCGATACCAGCCCTCCACAGAGACGCAGTGTGTGACATTTAAAGGTGAGCGATGTGTACGGTGGTGTGAGTGCAACACAATGGTATAAGTGTGTATACACATGTGCTTAGCAACAATCTGTGTGTGTGTTTGCATATGTATCAAGTGTAGAGAAACCAAGGCAACCACAAGCAGACATATGGCCCACATGTCCAGCAGATCCGCTGGGACTCTTTGTAACTTGGAGCCTGTGGGAGAGCATGTGGCTACGTCTCCTACTGCTGCTATCATGATGATTCCCAGAGTGACATTTGAAGACAGATTTCCATGTGTGTTCTGCCTGATGCTATACGCAAACGCATCCATGGGCCACATTTACACTAGTGCACGCATACACATATAAGCATATATACACTGCATGCTCTGCAGAGCTGGGCCAAGCCTTAACTGAATGCAAGTCCCTCTTACTTGTGTGAGAAAGTGGGACTGTGACAGGATGACAGCCTTAATCTCCGGTCTGTGGGGACAGCAGTGGGATTGCTCCTAATGTCTGATGCATGGCTCTGCATTGTCTTTGCAGTTAACCGTTTTATTATGAGAACAAAGAGTGAGCAATAAAAAGAAGCTTCTTTCATTAAAGGCTCGCTTGCACAACTCTCTGCTTTGAGGAGGAATGCTGTAAGAAGCTAAGCATTAGAAAAATAACACACTGGTGGGCTGCGTTGAAAACTGTATTATGAAATGTTAAATTTAATGCTAGCCACAAAAGAGCTATAACAGGGATGAAAAAAAATTATTGATGCTACTTATTAAACAGATCACGAGGTGTCTTAATGTACAAATTTTTAAAAAAAAAATGTTTTTTCAGTAGAGAATGAAAAGAAATTCTGTCAGTAAAGAAATATTCATAGCACTTTGACTATATTTTTATTTACCCTCAAAAACATATATCCCACATACAATTTACCGGACAGTACAATGCAAAGTCTTACTCAGAGTACCTGTCATTTTCTTTGATGACATAAGGCCATGGTGGCTCAGTGGTTGTCTTTGGACCATAGAAATCAGCCAAGATGTTTTCTGGGTTGTCCTCATTTCCAGTCTTATTCAGTATCTGCTTGATTAGGCTGGTGGAGATGGGCACAGCGCAGTGTGAAGCATCTTCATCCTCCCTGAGGGAGAAAGCACAAACTCAAAATCATTAAAATTTTCTCAAACAAGATCTGAATGTGAAATGTGTTCGTCTGTGCGAGAAAGCAGACACAATACAATAGATAAGATACAAGAGATATGTTTTCAGCATCTCTGCTGATTTAACTCAAAGATTAGGAGATATCAAGCTGAAAGTGTGATTAAAAAGAAGAGCCATAAAGGCACTGCTTGTTTTTTTTCCACCAAATCTGGCTTGGCAATATGTTATTTTACACCAGAAACAATTTAAATATTCTTTATTTCACTATAAAACAAGACACCCTTTCACGATATCTGACTATTCCCATTGTTCTTTTCAGTACAATTAAAGTGACCCCTAGCTACACTCCACTTTTACCCTGAAACCTTGAAGTGGGTTCAATCTGCCTTTTGTTATGGAATCCTTTTCATGACATACAGTCTTGCCTTACAAACACTAACTCACAATGATCAGAGAAAAAGCTAAATGGCAGTAAATAATCCCATTGAATACCTAGGCCCCAGACACTGGTCAATTATGGCTTTGCAACAACAAGGGAAAAAAAATCTAAACAGTGTAATAGCTTCTTCTCTTTCTCTAGGCAGCATCCAGTTCCACTTGGCTAAAGCAAAGCAGCCCCTTACCCCAGAGCAGCAGTTTATTAATAGAGCCCATTGTGCTATAAAGGGAACACAGGGGCTATTGCTTATGGATCTGGGGCAAGACAGAGGAGAGGGACAAGGTGTTGACAGGAAGCTTTTCATCCAGAGCAGCTCCTGAGGGGGAAAACTGGAAGAGGCTTCTGATTGTAACCCTTCATCTTCTAATGTGGTGGCCAGTATGAGGGGAGCAGGACATAAGAGTTCTGGTTAAGACTTGTCTGTGTCTGTTGTGCACAGACCACAGCTCTGCTCTCTACCTCGTCCATTAAAGCCCACAACTATGCGTAATTACAGGAAGGAAAGATGAGCTGTTGACCAGCGAACAGACTGGATCTGTCCTAGAGGTTTGGGGTCGGGGGGAGAGGGGCTTGTGTGCATCTGTACAAAATGTGTGTATGTTTACAATTGTGGCTTGTAGTGTGTGTTTGTGAGGATGGAGAGGGATGAGCGATGGATTGAGCTGCGGGGGACAAGAGAGGAGAGTATGCAAGTTTGTGCGGTTTGAAACGGTTTAGACGGGGGACGGATCATAAACACAAGGAGCATTGTGGTTGCAATCTAGAAAGACAAGACACTTAGTTCTTTCTGAGCTTGCTTTTTGTGCGACTGAAAAGGATTTATCTACAACAACAGGGGCCAAATACATTCCCAGTCACTGTACAGCCACTGCGGTTCCTTTATGGCAGCTGAAATCAAAACAAACTTTGTGACCAGATATCTAAACACAACAGTTACAGCAAAAAAAAAAAAATCTCTCAGGGAGAGTCAATTACACTCAACGTTTACTCTGTTTATTCAGATCACCACGAGTTGCTACCAGAAGGTTGTTTTTCCCCCCTATGTATTTGCATAAAACAACTTAAATTGCAGTTGTACAGATAAAAAATGTAGTAGAAAAAACAACAAAACAATATACGCATGTGGTTGCCATTTCCCCTGGGACCACACAGGCTGAAACATAAACACTTCTGTTACTGAACAACACTATGGACCAAAGCACATGCCATGTACATATATATATGACATGAAATGAGGTGTAGTGGTAATGTTAGACCATGAAGATAAAATACAGATGCATTTCTTTTATGGATAGATTCTGATGCCACTACATTTTTTGTCGACTGGTTCCACAAAGTAGAGCCTACAATGATAAACTGTATAATAATGGTTTCTCACACAGAGGATATGGGTAATATGAACGAGTGCAAACACATAAAGACAAACTGGGAAGAGTAACAGGCGTAGTAGTGATGTATGTGACAGACTCTGCCCATGATGAAGTGGCATCTGTCACACTTACACTGGCACATAGCTAACCAAGACAATGACAGACACAGACCACACACAGACACACATACACATAGTGCACATATACCACTCATCTCATGCAAACGTGCACACACACACATTATTTCTATGTGCACACACAGGAAAATACACAACTGCTATTGGGAAAAAAAACCTGCCTTGTTGGGGCCTCTATCTAAATGAGGTGTAATGATGGTCCAACCTAACACGTCGGAATTGAAGCTATGTGTCAGCTGCTGCCAAGCTGGCTTCCTCTAAATCTGAAATGTGCATGTATTCTCCTAGATCATAACTTCATATTGGATCACAGAAACCAGAATGTGGTGTGACAGGATCAGCGTGTCTGTGATGCTGAGGTGTAAAATAGCTGCAAATGTTTTATAGATCTTAAGCATTTTACCTGGCTTGGAAAGTGAGATGGTGGGTGAGGTCAGCTTCTGTGTTCAACAGGGGCTCCTGGTGACCCTGTCCATGTATTAGCTGACTTTCTCGCAGTCCTAGGCTCCTCTTCTCTATATGAACGATTAGAGAGTCTGGCAGGTGGCTCCTCATGACAAACAGCGGACTGAAAACCACCTGGAACATGGTTTCCATACAGAATAATGATTAAGAAAGACAAACTGATGAGTGCGGAACAAAATCAGGAACAACACTTTCAAAAATGTAATGTTAATCTTAAGTGTTTGATAATTAGTTGGTTCCCAGAGATCCTACAAAAAGGTCTAAAATATGCTGTAGCAGCAAATAATGTAACAGATGCTTACCACTCTTTGTTGCATGTGAGAGTTGGGTTCGATTGTGATGAGAGTACACCAAACATAAAGCAAAGAGCCACTGGAACAGGGCACCTGAAAGGAGACAAACTAGCTGTTATCAGTGATCTCATTACTCATTAATCTAACAGTCCAATCCAAAACCCATTGACAGAAGACATTTATACCAAAGAAAAACAATCCTAATTCCAAAAAAGTTGGAACAGTGTGTAAAATGTAAATAAAAATAGAAAGTAATAATTTATCTTATAAACCCACAAGAACATAGAAAACATATCAAATGTTTAAACTGAAAATGTGCGATATAAGAAAAATATTAGTTCATTTTGAATTTGATGGCTGCAACACATGTCAAAAAAAGTTGGGACAGGGGCAACAAAAGGCGGGAAAAGTAAGTGGTACTAAAAAGAAACAGTGGGAGGAACATTTTGCAACTAATTAGGTTAATTGGCAACGGGTCCATAAAGTGACTGGGTATAAAAAGAGCATCTTAGAGAGGCAGTATTTCTTGAAAGTAAAGATGGGCTCTAGTTCACCAATCTGCAAAAAAATGTGTCTATAAATTGTGCAACAATTTTAGAATAATGTTGTTCAATGTAAAATTGTGAAGAGTTTGAATATTTCATCATCTATAGTACATAATATCATCAAAAGATTCTGAGAATCTGGAGAAATCTCTGTGCGCAAGGGATAGGGCCAAAAATCAATACTACATGCTTGTGTTCTTCGGGCCCTCAGGTAGCATTGCATTAAAAACTGGCATGATTTTGTCATGGAAATCACTGCATGGGCTCAGGAACACTTCCAGAATCACCTGGCCATATGTGAACATGATCCTGAAACAATGTTATCTTCTATGGGCTAAAGCTAATTTAAAATGGACTGAGGCAAAGTGGAAAACTGTTGTGTGGACAGACAAATCAAAATTTGTAATTCTTTTTGGGAAACATGGATACCGCATCCTACAGACTAAATGGGAGAGGAACTGTCTTGTTATCAGCGCTCAAAAGCCTGCATTTCTGATGGTATTGGGTGTGTGTGTGTGTGTGTGTGTGTGTGTGTGTGCATTAGTGCCTATGGAATTGGTACCTTGCACATCTGGAAAGGCACCAATAATGCTAAAAGGTTTTAGAGTAACATATGCTCCCATCCAGACGTCGTCTTTTTCAGGGAAGGCATTGTGTATTTCAGCAAGACAGTGCTGAACCACATACTGCATGGCTTCATAGTAGAAGAGTCCAGCTGCCTACCTGCAGTCCAGACCTTTCCCCAATTGAAAACATCTGGCCCATCATGAAACAAAAAATACAACAAAGAAGACCCAGGACTGGTGAGCAGCAAAAATCTGATTTCAGACAAGAATGGGACAACATTCCTCTCCCAGAAGTCCAGGAACTGGTCTCCTCAGTTCCCAGACATTTACAGACTGTTAAAAGAAGAGAGGATGGTATCCTGTCCCAACTTTTTTGAAATGTATTGCTGCCATCAAATTCAAAATTCCTTTTTTTTTCTTAAAAGAGTATATTTTCTCAGTTTAAACACATTTTCTATGTTCTATTGTGAATAAATTATAGTTTATGAGATATGTAAATTATTGCAAACTGTTCTTATTTACAATTTACACAGCGCCCCAACTTTTTTTGGAATTTGGGTTACACTATACTTGATTGGATGCAGTATTTTTAATACTTGCAATATATTACAATTACTTTAAAGACTAAAGAAAAATAACTGACAGATCAAGGACACACAAAGAAACTTGTGTTTTTTGTGTGGTTATGATGTAAAATATGGATAAGCTGATGGCTTTGCTGCCTCTTACCCCACTGACATGATATTTATTGCCTCCATCAGTAATGCATTATCATGTTTTGTCCTAAAAATCTTTGTTTCTTGGCTTCTTCCAGTAGTTAAATGTTAAGTCTCCCTAAAGCCCTTGCAACACAATACTATGGCTGAGGGGACTGACAACTGTTAGTGCCAGATAATAGGCAATTACAGTCACTTAAATCTTTGCAAGATTTAAAGGCTGAGAATGTGCCCACCAAACACTAAGCACTCTTAATGTGTCACTGGTGTTTGTCCCATTTACTCTTCACTCCTCATTAAAGTATTGGGATGCCAAGTCACATGAACAGCGGTTTAGTTTATGACAGACTGGGGACTTCATTTACTGGTAGGGTCAGCAGAGTGGAGCAAAGAGACAGGGTGAACATTCAGTTTTAATATACAGACCCTTGCAAAACAGACTTATTTGGATGAGGGAGTAAAACTTTGGCAAACAGATACTCTAAAAAACAGATCAACTAAAAAACACTCACCACTGGGATAAAGTCATGATGACCTTCTGTGCTTTCTCTAAAGTAAAGCACGGGGGTATAAAAAATGTTGAAAATAAAATTTAAGGATGAGGAAGGTGAAATATGAAAAAGAAGATACCTCAGATGGATTACTGATAAAGATAATCATCAGACAGATAAGAAATAAAGACAAACACTGAAGGGGAAGGGAGGTAGGACAGGTGGACAGGCTTGATGCCAGAAGATGAAGTAAAGAAAGGAGTTAACTAGAAGATAGATGAGTGAGCTAGTGTGTGGGCGAGAGAGTAAAAGGCAGGGAGGAAACAAGAGAGTGAAATAGCAGGAGACAGGCACAGATAGAGAGATCTAAGGACCCAGCTACTAGTTCAGGCAGCTCTCTCATTTGGAGCCAACCCTCCATATGTGTAATGAATCGCTGATCTTAGAAAAAGAGATAACAGTGGATGCTGGAGTGCAGTCAGAGATGTTCAGCGTTCAGCACCCACCCCCCCCAATAACACACACGCACAGAAGCTGGAGTGGTAGATGGCTAGCTGTTAACAGCATGAGGCTTATAAATAAAAGAGAGAGAGAGAGAGACAAAGAAAGACAGTACAACAAAAATAAAGAACAAATACAAGAACAGCAGGGAAAAAAGTACAAGAAAAATAAAGATCAAGAACAAGAACAGCAGGGATGGAGCTGGCGCTAATCCAGTAGCGTGAAAGTGCCTTCAAAGCCTTTCCCCGTGCCCACATATCAGCTAGTGTTTCCTGTCTATGGTTAACGTTGTTATGAGAGAGCATAAACAGTATTTTCTACCTCTCAACATGGCTGGGTTATGGGTTGCAGGGTCTTTGTAAGCCTATCTGAGGGGAAGATCTCAATCTGTTCTCTAACAGTGAGTAGCAGCATGGAAGCTCTGCCACTGCGGCCACCCAGGAGAAGAGGATCCGGTCACAGTTGGTGGTCCAGTCACCGACTCCAAACATGTTGTGTGGATGGAGAGCCAGTCAGAAATGGTGTGAGCAATGTGTGAGTATAACTGTGTATGGCTAGCATATTCAACAGCTCCCATTTGGACAATTCCATGCACAATGGAGCTGTACACGTGTGCATTTTCTTCTGCTAGTATACACACACAATGCTGCCATCAAACACAGCTTTTTTAAAAAAATGACATTTATTATAACTATTGTAGCTTCTGATTGTAAAGACATGTACAGGTAAGTCTTAGGGAAACTAACTGGAAAGCTTTACTGGATATGTGGACAACTGATGTAAAGCTCATGTTCTATTTGTGTTGTTTTACCTGTACAACAAAGCTGCTGCTGCCCTTGTCCCTCCTTTCAAGCTGAACATCCTGGGACCACTCTTCATCTCCTCGAGCCCTGACACATAGCTCTGTCATCTCTGCATCCTCTAGCACATAGGACGGCAGCTTGGCTCCTGCTTCCAGGCAGTCACAGTATTCCCTGACCACTGTCTGACTATCAGGCCCCACGTAGTGCTGCACCACTCGCAGCTCAATGTCCTGAGTCAGGTAGCTGCACATCACCTGTCGCCCACAGATTATTACCTGGAGGAGAAGGTTACATGACAGAATTGCCCAAATCAGAAATAAAGATGTTTAGTGCATTATAATAAACTTCTACACTTTTGGGATCAGTTTTTACAACATGTAATTGGGGATGCGAGAAAATTACAGAGATAAAAAAAAAAAAAGCCTTCCAACTAAGATCAACTTTGACTTCTACCTACATTCCCAGCTGCTTTATATAGGGTAACTGTTTCCTCATTGCCTGACAGTTTAAGGTCATTAACAGTTGGGACTTTGTATTAAATAGAAATAAACACAGAATATAATATCCATCCATCCATCCTCTTCCGCTTATCCAATTCAGGGTCGCGGCTTATGCCTGGAGTTTTATGCAGCTGCCATAGGGTGAGAGCCGGGGTACACCCTGGACAGGCTGCCAGTCTGTCACAGGGCTAACACAGAGAGACAGACAACCATTCACACTCACATTCACACTTATGGGCAATTTAGATTCACCAATTAACCTAACCCCACTAACTGCATGTCTTTGGACTGTGGGAGGAAGCCGGAGTACCCGGAGTGAACCCATGTAGACACAGGGAGAACATGCAAACTCCACACAGAAAGGCCAGATGGTGGATTTGAACCCAGGACCTTCTTGCTGTGAGGCAACAGTTCTAACCACCACAGAATGTAATAATAATGTCAAAATAGAGAAGTTAAAAGAAGTGCCTTAAAAAAAATAGATATTTCGCCATTTCAACATTTGATGTTTTCTTGCAGTATTTTTGGTTTAAATGATTCAGATTTTAATTTACATCGTACACCACATCCCAAACTTTTTGAAAACAGAGTTGCACGACATGTGCATAAGCACACATCGTTTCCAATACTTTCGGTGCCTGTATGTACACATGCAAGATCTCGACTCCTAAAAAAAAATCTGTCCATGGTCATTTATGCACAGCTCTCTTAAGGTGCCACCACAGCATTTCAATCTGGTCAAGGTCTGGACTTTGGACCATTGCAACACCTTGATTTTTTTCTTTTTCAGCGATTCTGTTGTAGATTTGCTGCTGTGCTTGGGATCATTGTTCTGTTGCATGAGCCAGTTTGGGCCAAGTTTTAGCTGTCAGACAGATGGCCTCACAACTCAAGAATACTTTGGTATACAGAGGAGGTCATGGTCAACTCAATGACTGCAAGGTCCTGTGGCTACAAAACAAGCCCAAATCATCACCCCTCCACCACCGTACATGACAGTTGTTATGACGTGTTTGTGCTGATATATTGTTTGGTTTTTGCCAAATGTGGTGCTGTGCATTAGGACCAAACACCACCACTTTGGTCTCGCCTGTCCAAAGGACACAGTTCCAGAAGTCTTGTGGATTGTTCAGATGTAACTTTGTAAACCAAAGCTGTGCTGCCATTTTTGCCACTTTTTAGAAAGAAGAGCCTTTCTCCTGGCAACCCCACCAAACAAGCCATACTTGTTCAGTAATTTTCTTATTGTACCCTCTGAGGCTGAGATGTAGCTCTTGGGTTTTTTTTAAATTGTTTCTTTTCCACCTGACTGTATAGACACACCATCATGTCAGCAGCTAGCTGAAACACACACAAATCCAAAAATCAGACAAAGCTGGTTTTAGAGAGAAGAAAAAGTTGTGATATTGGTTGTTCCTCTCTTTTTGAACTGTAAACTGATTATTTTTAAAGTAATGGAAGCAGTATGAAGCTTTACTCACTGTTTTCATGTTACAGATGAATCACTGATCAAAAAAAATAATCAGAGGATTAAGTGATCCTGACAGCAATTATTAGTAGCAGGCCTAATGCACGTGCCTTCACATGTGTTCTCTCACACACATTACTAGTTTGTGTGTACATGCAATTAGAGAACGTATGCATGTGCAGATGCATGTGTGATGTATGAGAGAGATTTATATAAACTGGACTTTTTAAACTTTTTTAAACAAACTGTGCCAATATGAACAATAAAGAGGTTACAATTACAGACCATAGGGAAGCAAGAGAGAGGGAGAGGGAGAGGACAACATGGTGTGGCACTGAGGACAAACCCCACCACTCCCAAAAGAAAACACAGACTGAGGTATACTCATGGATTTCTCTGTAGTGGCAGCTGCTGTCCCATTCGGAGACTTTTTGTTGTGAATTGGATATGACCAATGCTCATACTCTATCACTACATCCAATGGAAACAAGATGTAATCAAAGTTTGGGACAGATGGTAGAAGGAATGTGAGAAGCCGAGTCTGTTTTGTCTGGAGGATGAGTGGGAGATGTGTGTGACACTTGACACTGTTTACATAACAAAGTGTCACAGCTACAATCTGATGGCATCTCTGCATTTTCAGGAATACGACGACTCTGCTTTTTATTTGTGGAAAAATTCCAACATGACTCATTCCTTTTCTTAGTGCAAAAAAAAAAGACAGTTGGTGTATGTATTTAGTTTATGCTGGTTTATGATTTTCTGTGATCTTCTCTGTGGATTGATGGGACACATTGTGTTTTTGGATGGCTTGAAGTTCATAAGCTTTTGTTTTATTGCTATAAAACAGATTACAAAAACTGACAAAGACAGTCTGTTGTTAGCTAAGCAACTACTAAATCATAACATCCAAGGGGGGGGGGAGAGATTAAAAAGCACTCATCCTGAAATGAGCGCTGGGAAAAAAGCCAGGCTTTGTGTCACATAGAAGAAATCAACAGGCATAATGCAGCAAACATGTTCCTGCTTTCAGTGTAAATGTTTAACAGGTTAGCAGCAAGATAATCTGCAGGATCCCTATATTCTTGATTATGTTGAAAGCTCTGGTCCTGTTTTGTTACTGTGGTGTATCTGGACCATAAATCATTGCTTGTCAATTATAAAGAGTCTTATGCCTGGAATTTTCTAAAAATTAAATCTGGGGGTTGGGAATGTTGTTCACCATCTCTTCTTTTATCGCTACAGCTAATTATAAAGATTGGTAACATCTATTCAGATTAACTCTGATGCAACTACAAGAAAAGTAAGATGTTTAACTCTCTGTAAGCCTTTGACCTTCATCAGAAAATACCCAACATAATAACTACATGACAACTGAGCAAATTTCTTATGGTAATATTTCTTTTCTCAAAGCTTTTATTTAAGGATTTTTAAATTTTAAAAAATATGATCAACACAAACAAACAAACCAGTAAATGAGTAATTGGTAAAAACTGACAGTACCTGTTTCTGGACACCATTGAGCTGCATGACCTTGATGATGAGTGAGGCAGTGCGTCCTTTGTACTGAATGGTTCTAAGCAGAGTCCCTACATTGTCCACACTGAAGGCCTCTGACCAGCGCCAGTTCCCCCATCCCTCGATGCAGATGTGCAGCAGCTGCAGGACAGCACAGAGCAGAATATACACACAAAAACAGAGACAGAAGTTAGCAGACATCAGAGGTTAGTCTTCTTGCCCTTTATTTACCCCGATCAAAAGGCAAGTAAACAACAGGACTCTGTTTGGGAAATTCTGGTAGGGGGGGAAAAGAACAACAAAGTTCCTGTTTACTGTTGCTGAACAGGCCTGCTGCTGTTGGAAGCAGAAATGGAAGGTCGCACACAATAAACTGGCTGGTGGAAAACAGCTGATGTGGAAGATTATTATAGCTGTGTGTGTAGTGACCAGATTGTTTGTGTGTGTGTACTTGTGCGGTTGAATGTGGAAGACTCTTTTTTTCCACACATCTAAATAAGAGGCACATATTTTGGCCCCCAACCGTTTCAGCTTCATATCCATCACTTCAGTGTGGAGCACATCCATGTGTGTGGCTCGGTATAAACACACAGGCCCAGGATAACAGTAATAAACAGATGCTTTCCTTTCTTTTGACAGTCAAACAACTTTACAGTGGTGACAATTTTCCCAACCATTTTCCCCATAATTCCTTGAACTGTTTGCCTCAACATGGTAGCAGGGCTAAAAATATGTAAAGAGGCAGGATTATTAAGGCAACGACATCTGTGTTCAGACAGGCCGAACAGTGCTGTTTTGCTTTCACCTATACACAAAATACATACTGCAATGTATGTATCATGAGCTGCACGACAATGCAGCATTCGCTACATGCCGCCTCCACCTAAATCCACAAACAAAAAGCAAGTGGTCTGGCTACATGCCCATCACACCTGTGCTACAGTGAGGTTATTCACAGACCATCTGTCCACTTTTTATCTGAAGTTGCTCAAAGCTGCATGACAAGGAAACTCATTTGTCAAACAATATGATTCTTCTCATGAGATTTTGGTCATAATATGGGAGCAGAATCATAAATATACAGGGAGATCTAAAGCCTTCTCCCCTTCCTGAGGCAGTGGGGCTGACTTTCTACAGTACTAAAACTCTGCATCAGCCCTGCTGCCAACACATCAAACTTGCAGCAGTTGGAAAGGAAGAGGAGAAAACGTGAGAAAGACAAAGCATGTCAAGAGACTATCGAGAAAGACAGGGGGGCCAAGCAGTAGGGGGAGATACAGGGTCAATGATCTCCCAGAGGAGTAGCGACCAGACTGAAACACTGAAAATCATTTTTGAACATTTACACTTTGGGTAGTTGCTTCAACATGCTGAACATTTAGTCAATCTTTTTAAAGAGAAACAAATTACTCCTGAGGTCAAAGAGCATGGGGGGACCCTGGTCAAGACCTTGTGTGCTTCTCTGCACTGCAGTCCTTTCTCACTGTTTGAAGACAGATTTTTTTACAATAACATTCTTAATCAAAGCCTGAATTCACTTTCTTCAAGATCTGTCCTCATCCCTGTCAGCTGTGTGGAAATTAGTTACATTTCTCAGATCTCCTACTTGGTGCACTTACTCATGGGCAGAGGGGACTTAACAGCCAGGTGGCAGAGGTTAAGTTTAAACCTTAAGGTGGAGAACTATATTACTAAACCAGGCCTTTACAAGATTATACACAATTTTATAATAAAGTCCAGCTAAGAATATTGTGATTTGAGGAAAACTGAGAAATGAACTGTAATGTGTTTGCCATTCTGCTCCCATGACTTGTTACTGATGAGATGAAAACCTTTTTACTTCAAAGCTCACCTCATGTTCTACGTATTTATATTATAATACTTTGAGTGGACTGGTGACAATAATGGTCCAAATCTTGTGATGGCGAAGCCACTGGAGACCTCTGCTGTGCGTCAGCACCATCTGTGAGGATGAATTTGTGATTTCAACACTTCTCTCTCCATTACCTCCTCTATCCCTTCCTCCCCCTTTCTCTATGCACTTTATCATGCCTGTGGCTCAACTTGACCTTTAAAGAAGAAGTCATAATAACATCTCTCCTCAGACTTCAAACAGTCACTGCTGCTTTGGTTTTAATTCATCACTGCTCTGACTCAAGCAGTAGAAGAAAAAAAAACAAAACAGCAGTGACACAGATGAACTGGACGTGTAGGACAACAAGAATGAAAAATAAGAAGTTGTTTTGGCTCTCTGTGACGTATTCAACTGTTGTGACACTGAAAACCCAGCCAGCCACGTGTGGTCAATTTATAGACATGGATTAAGCCTGGCCTTATACTAGCAATGTTCAACTGAATGGAGACCTTCTGCAATGTAAATGTCTTTGAAAAAAAAAAGGTTGGGCTTTATTTAAGGCAAAAAATTAATTAATCACACTGGTCATTAATTAGTCACCAAATAAATTGGCCTAATTAATTTGATTTACTTTATGTATCACTTTGTATAGGAATGTAATGCTGTACATATTGTCGGTGGCAAGGTGCAAAATGAAAAAAATGACCCTAAATACAGAAAGAGTTAATCTTTTATGAAGCTTTTTCATATGGCCTGTGGCAACCCCAGGCATGTTGAGAAACCATAACATCTGCTTTATAATTTGAAGATCTCTGACTTCATATAACAAAATGATGACATACACCCCAAGGCTCTAAATGAGAGCAAAGCCCCAAATTGTCTGTAATGCAGAATGACAAGACAAGGCCAGTATGCCAAGGTGAAATAAATTGAAAATTCAGCAAACGTAAAAGGGTTATTGTTAAAAAAACAAAACAAACAAAACAAAACAAAAAAACAAAAACAACATAACTAGGACAAAGACAGGATATGTAATTGTCTCTTTTATCTATGTTAACTCTGTAAAATTTCATACTCTACTGTTATTCTAACAAAAACAAAAATCAGAGGTTGCAGCCTTCAGTTTGTAAGTTAAATATGAATCTCATCTACAAATAAATCATTTTAAAAGAAACTCCTACACTCACTCTCAGCAGCTGGCCCTGAGTAGAAGATTTTTTTTGTCCAAAAACAACTAAGGACCCATTTGTTATATTGTGATAATTTCCCAAGATGGGTATTGAGTGTGAAAGAAATGTGAAATTGAAATCTCAGTCTCACTTCATTTCCCTTTAATCCTCAGGGGGAGATTGTGATTATGGCTGATGATGGACACTATTTCACTCCAGCACACTGGAAGGCTCCAGCTATGCTACAAGAGTGATCTTCATGAGGATAATTGAACAGAGTATGTGGATGTAAGCACACAAACTATTGTTATTTTGTGACTGCACTGTAATGTACTCTCCATATTCTGCTATGTTTCACTGATAGTAAGTAGGTTTTAACCATGGTAATGTCATTTTTTTTTGCTTTCCAATAATAACTCTGGCTTCAAGCCTCAACATGACCAAAATACAAGCAATCATCCAAATTCCTTGGATTTTACTTGACCAGTGGTACTGATACATCAGTAAAACACTTTAAGTAAACATATTTTCCAGTCTTTAAAATAATCAAACAATTACCTATCTGAATTGTTTAGAAATGACTTTACTGCAAGTTAGTCATATGTCTTTTGGTTTGACAGTACATCCCAGTTATATCAAAATGATGAGTGACATGTTTGTCCAAATATGCTAATATAACTAAGCAACAGATAATTCAGCTCAGTTCCATGGTGATGACTCATCTGACAGATCTAAAAATAGGCACACTCACTCTTTCTTGAACTGAATTAACTCTACTTTTTGGTCTGACATCTTCAAGCATACTGCTTAGAAGTTCTTTGTAACTTAGTTGTACTGATCAAACATGGTTGTTATGGATTTGTTTTGGAAATGACCCCTCTATTTGGTGAGGTCTCACTATTTTTGGGAGACCTGAAACAGTCAGGCCTGGTGGAGCATTTCTGGGGCATAACAATCTGACCATTCTGCCATTTTGGAAACTTCAGTGACAGCCTGGCTACTTTTTGGTAGTGTGGGAGGTCACAGTGTTTCCTTATATGAAAGCTGAAGTTTGATATGTTTTATAAATGACCACACCACCACTGTTTACTTACTTTGCCACATTTAAGAAAAGAAACAAAAAAGAACATAAAACAATACATTCCATCCAACAGGATCCACAATGAGAAGTGCCACTGCCCCTACCCCTACATTCTAGACATGAACCCGACTTTCAGCTTAAATTCTATTCAGGATTCCATAAAACCAAAGTAAATATACAGTGAGGTCCAGTGGTGTTCCATCAGGGCATGCAAGGCAGGACTGCTTGTCTAGTGAAATCTAAAAACAGACATCAATTAAAACTATACCAAAGTAAAGTGATGTCTCCTTTCATCTCAGACAGCTTTCTGTCATAAAGCTCTCTCGTGCCTGTTTGTATCCGTCCTTTACATTACTGCCATTTTGTAGCTGCAGTTGGCTATTGTCTCTGGAAGCAAAATTAACGGCGCTTGACAACAAAGCCACTGAAATTGGTATGGGGTAGCCGTTCTCATGGGCGTGTCCATGTCCCATTAACAATGGCTGGAGCTTGTCAAGCTGAGTGTTTGCGCATGCAGATTGTGGATAAACCTCTGGTCTTTGATGGGAGACTGATGGAAGATTAGCGTGCTAGACAAGCTGCTGCTGGCTCTGCGTTGACTGCTCTGAGATCAGTTCCCATATTTGTGTGGACACAGCTAGCATCAGCAACTAAACAAGCACTCTCATTTATCATTCTAACAGATGAGTTTTCTCTAAGTAACCAGCTCAGCCAACATGTGTGATGTAAGAAACTTTTAATAACATGTTTAGCATCATGGAGAGTGGTTCTCCTGCCATGTCCGGTTTAACAAAACAGCTCTTCACAGTGCTAATGGACCCAAAACTGCAAAAGCAACCCAAGAGTTCTCAAGGCAAACAAACAGGATATTCTCCAATGGCCAAGTTACTGAAGACAAAAGTGAAGGCAGAGAGACCCAGAAACAAGCAGCAACTGAAGGTGTCTGCAGTAAAGGCCTTGACGAGTATCTCAGTGGACAAAACACAGCATTTGGTGATGTACATGGACTCTAGATTAAACAAGTTTATTAAGTATTAAAACCAAACCAAACCAAAAATTAAAACCATGTTAGTTCATCCTATTTGTTTTGAGCCTCTGAAAATGGGGGATGATGTATAAAAATGGCTGTAATTTCAGGACAGTTAATTCAATAATTTTATTAAGCTGAATGAATTAAAGCTGAAGGTTTGCACTTCAATCACATCTTAATGGTTTTGTTTAAAATCCACTGTAGTACACTGTCTACAGAAGCAAAAAGACAAAAAAATTGTGTCACTGTCCAAAAACATATGAACCTCACTGTATATACATTTGGTTTTATAGTGAAGCAGGTGGGTAGAGTAACATTACCAAACATCTTGTACTGCAGTTTTTAGGGGCCTTCAGTGAATGCTTTATGCTATTATAAGTCAATGTGAATTCCTTTTCTGTTTTAATGCCACAGACGGCCAGTATACAAAAAGCTTAAAAAAAACTTTAAAACGACAGGTCTTCACAGTCACTGTACACCGACTAAACTTAATAATGATGCTTTGACGTATGTTTTCAAAACAAAGTGTGTGCTGAAATTATGACTAATCTACAAGTAACAGAGAGCGTGGACAGAAGGATGACATTAAAATCCACAAAGAATATCACTGAGACCATGTATGGTCTTAATACAAGATCAGCACCATGTAAATGTTTTGAAATCACATCACCCAGATTTTAGATTACCATGGAAACTAGATGCAGAAGCCAAACATGTGACCAACACATTTAATAGTGTTAACTTCTGAGAATTACCACCCCCAGCTGCCTAAACTGTAAGTTATACTCAATGAGTCAATCAAACCATCAACTTTCCTTATGGGTACGATGTCATGTCTACTGCCCAGTCCATCGCTTAATCTTTCCCCAGAAAAAAAAATCATTAGCAACAAACTTTCCTGTAAACGACAGTAACATATCTGTCAGTCATAGCCAAAGAACTGACTGTTAACTTCCTGGTAAACAGAGTCATTACCTACTTCATATGGCAAACACTCAAGTGTCTGCTTTGATAATGTGGGTGTCAGGACCAACATAGAAACCAAAGATGAACACAAACAGTGAAATATACATAAAATCTCTCTCTCTATGAGTTACTAACATGAACACGCACACACAAAAGCACCATATGCCCTACGACCCATGTGCTCCTGCAGACGAAATGACTCACTCTTGCCACTGTAACCACTATCCGTCTATTGTCCTCAACAGGAATGTGCTTGGGTGCACACAACACAAAATAAGTCTCTGTCTGTAGCGGAGATGTAATCTGCATTCCTAGATGCTACACAGACAGGCTGACAAAGCCGCAGTGGTCAATGGTTGTCTCCCCATTATTACCATTCCTTTATTCCATCTCTCTCAGACTATAATAGGAGATTTGTGGAGCTGAGGTATCAACACCAGTAGCTTTGCACACAAGTTTCTATAAGAGGCCTGAGGAAGCTGTGGCACGTCTTAGATGGCTGATTAAAATCATCTGAATTCAATGTCATATGACAAAAGTTTAAAAATAGCTTGACAAGTCTCTGTAGTGCCTATCTTATTTAATATTATACAGATACAGATGAAAAAAGAGGGATGTGGAACAGAGGCCTGTCTTGTCTGGTGAAATTACTTTGGGACCAGGGAGCTAGCTGGCCACCTAACAAATGAGAAACAGGTTTCTATCCAGACAACAAAACAAAAGAATATGTATTACTTTGTCCTTTAGAAAAAACTGTATTAAAAAAGAATTATGACAGAGAAAGACACAACAGCATCCATGCCAGGGCAGTGAGGGCTAACCCATGTAACATGAGGGAATTATGGTGGCTGTCTGTAATGGTTCTCTCCTCCTTGGCTCCCTCTTTCTGACAAAAGAAGCAAAGCAGCACAACATCAAAGCTCAGATTTGCAAGTCTAAGAAGCGGTTTGAGAGCTAGAAGAAGCTTCAGAGAAAAGGCACTGTGTGGGTCCGTGGTTCGTGGTTGACAGAGGGGACATTAAGAGATTTATGCTTGACTAACATACTTCAATAGTTTTCCCTCTGGTTTTTACTAAGGCATCTTACACATGCAGGGCCTCAAGGGTTCCAGGAGGTGCAGACGCGGCAAGTGCTTGAACCAAATGAAGAGAGCTGACAAAAGGAGCCGTGTCTGAGAGGAGAGGATAAAAACCGCACAGTACTGGGATGTAGAAGTCAGTGTTTAAAGACCCCTCAGCAGGACATAAACCTCAGTCTATATATACACTCACCGGCCACTTTGTTACATAAAACTGCTCATTAGTGCAAACATCTTATCAACCAATCATGTGGCAGCAACTCAATGCATTTAGGGATATAGACATGGTCAAGACGACCTGCTGAAGTTCAAACTGAGCATCAGAATGGAGAGGAAAGGAGATTTAAGTGACTTTGAATGTGCCATAGTTGCTGGTGCCAGATGGGCTGGTCTGAGTATTTCAGAAACTGCTGATCTACTGAGATTTTCCAAGACAACCAATTCTAGGGTTTACAGAGAGAGGTCAAAAAAAGAGAAGACATCCAGTCAGCGGCAGTTCTCTAGGTGAAAATGCCTCGTTGATGCCTGAGGTCAAAGGAGAATGGCCAGAGTGCTTCAAACTGACAAGAAAGCAACAGTAACTCAAATAACCACTTGTCACAACCAAGGTTACAGCAGCAGAAGATCAAACCAGGTGCCACTCCTGTCAGCTAAGAACAGGAAACTGAGACCACTATATGCATGGGCTCATCAAAATTGGAAAACACAAGACTGGAAAAACGTTGTCTGGTTTGATGAGTCTCAATTTCTACCACAACATTAGGATGGTAGAGTCAGAATTTTGCATAAAAAAACATCAAAGCATGGATCCATCCTGCCTTGTATCAACAGCTCAGGCTGCTGCTAGTGATGTAATGATGTGGGAGATATTTTCTTAGTGCCAATCATTTTTAAATGCCACAGCCTACCTGAGTATTATTGCTGACCATGTCCATGCCTTTATGACAGTCTTTATGCCTGCTTCCAGCAGAATAACGTGCAATGTCACAAAGCTGAAATCATCTCAAACTGGTTTCTTGAAAACAACAATTGAACAAAGAGTTCACCATACTCAAATAGCCACCACAGTCACAGATCTCAATCCAATGGAGGACCAGTGGGATTTGGTGGCGCAGGAAATTTGCATCATGGATGTGCAGCCAACAATCTGCAGCAACTGATGATGATATTATGTCAATATGGACCAAAATCTCTGAGGAATGTTTCCAGCACTTCGTTGAATCTAAATGCTCTCATGGTGGAAGTACTCTATAATGCAAGAGTCCTTTCCAGGTCCCAGGGTCTCATGTGATCTGAAGTTCCAATGGAGGCCACTGTGGTAAAAATTGCCATGTAACCCAGTGGTGCTCCTGTGGGACTAGCCATAAAGCACTAGGGTGCTGTCCATGGTGCTGAACCCAGGGTAGCACCAGAGGGACAATAATAATCTTCACCTGCACCTCCCTATGGTTTACTTTATGTATCACATTACAGTAGATGTCTCACAGAAAGTGCTGTAACTAAGTTTAAGGATATAATTCCTCCACTGTTATCTTCAATGCCATGTGCCAACACAGTGCAGAGCAGCTACCTAAACTCTACTCTGCTCCTTGTTGCGTCCTCCCTCACTGTGTGTGCTCCTGTCCCGTCTTGTTTAGTCATGTCTTAGTCATCCAGTCAGTTCTGTTTTTGCCTTGCTCCAGGTTTTTGTTCTT
>VUQS01045292.1:7044-17364 GCA_015108495.1 Heterochromis multidens
CCACTATCTGAACTTTCTCTGGGGTTAATGGAACGTTTCCATATTCAGTAAATCTCAAGACAGAGCTGCTAACCTCAGTCTAACCTTAGTCTAACCTTAGTCTAAATGCAGTCTAACCTCAGTCTAACCTCAGTCTAAACGCAGTCTAACCTTAGTCTAACCTCAGTCTAACCTCAGTCTAACCTCAGTCTAACCTTAGTCTAAACGCAGTCTAACCTCAGTCTAACCTTAGTCTAAACGCAGTCTAACCTTAGTCTAACCTCAGTCTAACCTCAGTCTAACCTCAGTCTAAACGCAGTCTAACCTCAGTCTAAACTCAGTCTAAACTCATCCAGGACCAACTCTCACAGTCCTGGATGAGGCTTTTTCACATGTGTGGCACAAAAAAACTCCTCAGCTAGTGAACTCTCACTTTCAACACACACATTTTATTATTATGATCAAGTTTACTAAAAGTAAGAGTACAAAAAGTCCTGCCTGTCAGTGTTTTACTATTATATCTGATATTTTTGGAATAAAAGGACTGCTGCAGGTGTTTAAGATTGAGAAGACTTTAGTTTAATCTACAGTGCAGTGCATCATATGTTGTATGATCATCACTGTGCGGTGAGAAACATGTATCTCTAAAGTCAAGCTTTAACCTGTTGTTGTTCTTAATTATTATGTGTTTAGTTACATTACGCCTGTGACAGTGCAGTAATGATATTCTACGTCTTGGCCTTTGAAGCAGTAGCATATTATAATTGGCTGAGCAAGTTAACATCAGACCAACACTGCACCTTAGACCAAAGTCTCCACTCACTGCTCCAAAGTGTGAAGAAATCCAAACACTGCTCCCACTGTTCCCAAACTGTGATTGGACAGCTGCTGTGGAAAGATTATTGAACTGCTGCTTGCCTGAAATGCAAATTTGTGTTGAAATGTAGTGTAAAAGTGATAAAATAATATCTATAAAATAACTAAATGAATCCTCCCGTAACCTTCTTTTCCTTCATTCCCTTAATCAATAAACTTATTTAATCCAGTACCCACTATTAATCCATCTTAATCTAAAATTCCCTTCATCTGACCCTGTTGTAGCTTTAATCAGACTAACGTACCGTAGCTCCTCCCTGTGCTGTGGTTAACACAAACTTAAAAAAAAACTAAACCAAGTATTTTCTTGATCACGGTGTGGCTCTTCCTCCTCTTTGGGCCGGTCAGGTTTCCATCGCCGGCTCAGCTATGGCCACTCTGCAGAAAGAGTTATCCTCGTCCTCTGCCACTGTTCGACAAATCATCAAGCCCGTCAAGTCTCCCAGTCCATCTCGCAGAGCGGCAGAGACCAGAGAGATACTGGAGACCATCCCATCGCCATTCAAACACTTCACTGACAAATATCAGAGTCGTTTTGGCTCTGAGTTACAGACCGGGGTGGTGTACTCGGGCAGAATGGAGAGAATGTATGAGGACTGGGGAGCCCAGGTTTGTAATCTAGCTCAGAGAGCTGGGTCTAAACAGGACAAGAAAACCTGATGTGGACATAAACTTAAGATCCTTACAATCCATTAGTTATCAACAACTGGCCAGAGTACCATGAAATCTGCTGGGTATGTTCATGGGGACTAGATCATGACTCCTAACATGACCTGTGATTAGATCCCCGTGCCTTTCACAGGCTCAAATATCTCAATTCTTACTTAAGAAAATATGATTAAAAGGGCAGAAGTTCCTGCCACCCTGAGTTTAAATCCTGATGATTTCATTGGTCATTTTCACCTCAAAACTAACAAACAGCTGAGGAAAACTGCGGTGGGATACAGGTCATACTTCTAGTTTGTTAGAAGTCTGGTTTTCTTGATTTCTGTGAAAATCCATGATTAAATATCCCCGTAATAAAAACTTTAACTCGCTTCTCCATGCTATTGACAACCTCATTCTCACCTCTTCAGTCCATCCAGCCTTCCCTCCATGTTTCCTGTGCTGTGTCATCTCTTCTTCACTGTGTTGGTTGTGTGTTGGTTTATGATGCGTCCATATCTTGGATCTTAGAAATAGCTGCCGTCGTCTTTGAACTGCATTTTGCTAACATACCTGAATATGAATATCTTACAGGTGGTGGAGGCAGCTGCTGTACCTTCCGCCGGTGCTGTGGTCCCGCCCACACTGATTTCTGTAAGTGGATTGGTTCTTCTCAGATCAGAAAATCCCATATGTTCATGCTGTTTGGAGAAAGAGACATTTTTGTAAGGGTGTTGTGTTTTTTGTGCAGGGATTGAAGAACACAAACGTGACAGAGGGCGAGTCTGTGACCCTGGAGTGCCAGATCAGCGGTCACCCCACCCCCATCATAATGTGGTTCAGAGAGGACTACAAGATTGAGAGCTCCATTGATTTCCAGGTCACCTATGAGAATGGATTTGCCAGGCTGATGATCCGTGAGGCATTCGCTGAAGACAGCGGTCGCTTCACCTGCACTGCTACCAATGAGGCGGGAACTGTCAGCACTTCCTGTTACCTGCTCGTCCAGGGTCAGTACAAACAGTAACTCTGAAAAAGCATGCAGTGTGTCCCTCACAAAGGGAGTGTCACTATTCTTCTTTTCTAACTTGCTGTAAAGTCCTGAGGAACTCAGGGTCTGTGGGGATAATGTGGCCACAGATATCAGGATAATTGATATTAGAGCCAAGAGTCAATGACTGCATTTCAGCCGGTGGGTTCCTCCTTTGCTCTCCCCAGGAACTGTTTACATGCATGCAGCCAACGTCTGCTCCTCCCTTCTCTATAGATTCTGCATATTCATATGCTTACAGAGATAAAATGAACTGTCTTTCCCCACCAGTGTCTGAAGACATCGAGAGCAGAGAGGAGATTGCTGTTGTTACCGAACATGTTGTAACTGCTCAGTGAGTCACTCAGAGCTTCTCTAAAGTTTAAATAAATTGTCAGAGTGCAAATCTTATTTTACATCACTGAAACAGATGACAACAAGCGGTACAGGTTAAACCTGAAAATCTTAAGAAGAAATTTGTATTTCCAGACTAAGAGAAGAAGCCAAAGAAGAGACTCAGGTGAGCATGGTGGAGTCAGAGACTGCTCCTGCTGCTCCCTTCTTTATCAAGAAACCAACCATCCAGAGGCTAGTGGAGGGCGGAAGTGTTGTGTTTGAATGCCAGGTCGGAGGAAGCCCCAAACCACACATCATCTGGAAGAAGAGTGGTGTTCCACTCACTACCGGATACAGGTAAGTAATACCTCTGCTCAGGTTTTCACTGTCCTCGTATGGAAAATGTTTGTGGTTTAGGTGATCTGTATTTTATATGACTTATGAATGGAGTTATAAACAAATCTCCCTGAACTCAAGGACTCAAGTGCTAAAGTTGTCATTGTAAGTAAGAAGACTGACAATGAAACAGACTGAAAGAAATGTATGTTCATACATTACATTATTCATTACAGCTTATCTCTCAGCGTTCTACTGGAAAAAACTCCTCCAGAACCAAACTCCAAAGTAAAGCTCCACATCAGATATAACACAGCATTAACAAAACCAAACATGTGGTTCATGGCTCAGCTAACTAATGTCAACTATCACCAGATAGAAGCTCTAAATGTTAATATTTAACATCTGTGATAAAATCATGCCAGTAATGAGCCAATAACCCATTAATCTACAGATCTCATGTCTGCTTCTGCATTAAGATCAGTCCCTTTAGACTTTAATATTGCCTCCAGTGGCCTCTCAGGACAAACTGCACTGGTAGGATTAAGTATGGGGAAAATATTAGGACACTGTTTGCTCATATTGTAAATCACACTGCAGCCTTCCGGGGGATTTGCCTGTAACACTCATTCCCCTCCATCAGATACAAAGTTGCCTACAAGAAGGAGACTGGAGAGTGTCAGTTAGAGATCTCCATGACCTTCGCTGATGACGCTGGAGAATATGCCGTCTTTGCCAAGAATCAGCTCGGAGAAGCCTCTGCCTCCGCCAGTCTGCTGGAGGAAGGTCAGTAAACTCTGCAATAATGAAAACTGCCATAAAAAGATCTAACACATGGAGAAAAGGTAAAGGGACTGTAAATGGACATTAAGACATACATTTGATGCAGAAATAATTAGCCTCTGCACAGCACTGTCCTTAAAGACATGATGGAAGCTACCTGAACCCATATATGATTAAATTCCTTGTTTTGCCAACAGAGGAATATGAAGCCTACATGAAGAAACAGGAAGCAGCCTTTATGACTGAAGTGACAGCAATGGTGCAAGAGCCCAGGGTGGGAGATGTTCCCCCTGTCACTGTTACAACAATGGAGAGGATAACCACCACCATTATCTCTGGACAGGTAGGAGCATCATTAACTATAGCTGTCATAGGTACAGGGATACTTCTAAGGGATTCTAAGTTTTTATAATCATAATATAACCGTTTTACAGCCATCACAAACAACCTATAATATTATAGGGTGTTAGTTAGTGTCCAGTGTCCATAGTCACAATGGTAAGATGTTTGAGGTGTTTATTTGAGCTCCGATGAGCTGTTTACTAAAAGGAAGACAGTCTGGAGATGCCACTAAGTCTAGGATCCTGAAATAGTGTCCCCTTTAGATCAAGGGTTTGAATGATAGTGTGTGATGAACCCGAAACATTCCATCTTTATCATTTTGTGTACTGTATATCATATATCATGATGATGAGTACAGCAGAAACTTAAATAAGCATTTTACCTTGAGATTAAGTAAACAGCTGGGATCCCTGTTACTACAACTGCAATTACTACTGTTGTCAGTAGTAATTGCAGTTGATATTGTAATTTAGACCGCGCTGTCAGACAAAATTCCCATTATAATTGGTGTAGTTGAGTTTCCCACACTACCTGGTTGGCTATCCAGCTTTAGTAGAACCTTTAAATATGCTGTCACTGGGAAAAAAGACGTGAGAACCAGTGCATAAAGTCGAAGCAATCATAAAACCCTTATACGACCTGTTTTGACGTTCACACCGGTCCCTAATTTTTTTCATAGCCTACAAAGATACCCACAAAGACATCTTGTATTTGTTGGGCTTGATTGTGATTAGGACCCATGTTTTAATGGTTTACTGACATCATATCACATCTGCAGGAATTCCATCTGTCTGCCATCGAGCAGAGGATCATCCAGGAGATTGAGCTAACCATTATGAAGATCAGCTACAGAGAGATTGTGACAGAGGACGGAGAGTTGATGGTGACTGCCACTGCCACTGAGGCAGTGCAGCCAGCCTTTGACACTCCAGTCAAAAATTACAGGATCATGGAGGGAATGAGCGTCACTTTCCACTGCAAGATGTCTGGAATGCCGCTCCCCAAGGTGCTGAATCTTTAGGAAATATGTTACTATTAAAGAAGTAGTTTTGAACTAACATGAAAAGCTCATGAAAATTCTCAAGTAGAGTTCACATGCTGTTACAATCACATTGTATCTCCTGGCAGATCGCTTGGTTCAAAGATGGCCAGCGTATCAGGGCTGGAGACCATTACCAGATGGAGGTTCTTCAGGATGGACGGGCCAGCCTTCGTCTGTCTGTGGTGCTACCAGAAGATGAAGGCGTGTACACAGCTTTCGCCACCAACATGAAGGGTAATGCTGTCAGTTCTGGGAAGCTCTATGTGGAGTCGTCTGAAGCTATAACCCCTCAGGAGTACACACCACAGCCAGCAGTGCAGAGGATCAGGTAACAGTTCACTTAAACAACTGAGATATTTGTAAAGCTTGGAATAGAGAACACTGATGGTGAGGGAAGTGACAAGGATTAATATATTGTCAGGTCCACATCACCTCGCTCTCTGAGCCGCTCGCCTGGTCGTTCTCCCAGTCATTCACCTGGGCGTTCTCCTGCTCGCCGGCTTGATGAGACTGACGAGGCTCAGCTAGAAAGACTCTACAAGCCTGTTTTTGTCATGAAGCCTTCATCATATAAATGTTCTGAGGGACAAACTGCCAGATTTGACCTGAAGGTTGTTGGCAGGCCGATGCCTGAGACATACTGGTTCCACAATGGTGAGTAAAACAAAGATGAAAACTGTAAAAAGACTTTGAACAAGATTTGTTGGTCTCACAATCAACTCAATTATCATCCTCCCAGGACAACAAGTGGTTAGTGACCACACCCACAAGATAGTAGTTAAAGAGGATGGCACCCAGTCCCTGATCATTGTCCCAGCTTTGCCACAAGACTCCGGGGAGTGGACTGTCGTGGCTCAGAACAGAGCTGGACGCTCATCCATCTCTGTCACTCTCACTGTTGATGGTGAGATTACAACTTTAATTCTTTGAACAATTTAGTTTCTTTTAGAAGAAGACACTTTAAGATTAGTTTAATTCTACTTACTTTTTCAGCAAAGGAAACCCTGCTGCGTCCACAGTTCACTGAGAAACTCAAGAACATCAGTGTGAAGCAGGGCACTCTGGTTGAACTGGCTGTCAAAGCCATTGGAAACCCACTGCCTGATATTGTCTGGCTGAAAAACAGTGACATCATCACTCCACACAAGCACCCAAACATTAAGTATGTTCTGTGACTTTATCATTAAATGTAGGCAGGTAGCATCTGTTTATTTGAATGAGCTTGAAGCAGCGTCCCACTTTTTAAAGAAATGCAGGGTTTGTGGAGAAAAAAGTATTCTCCAAAATAACTGCAGATTTTAATTTCATTTAAAAATAACTGTCAAATGTTTCAGCTCCTCTAAAGTGAGAATTTAATTTTCCAGGATTGAAGGAACCAGAGGAGAGGCTAAATTCCAGATTCCTTCAGCAGCTGGCTCAGACAGCGCCTGGTACACTGCTACAGCCATCAATAAGGCTGGCAGAGACACTACTCGCTGCAGAGTCAATGTTGAGGTGGAATATGCTGAGCCTGAACCAGAGAGGAAACTCATTATTCCCAAAGGAACATACAAAGCCAAAGAGATCGCTCCTCCAGAGGTGGAGCCACTTCATCTGCGATATGGTCAAGAGCAGTGGGAGGAAGGCGACCTTTATGACAAAGAGAAGCAGCAAAAACCACAGTTCAAGAAGAAGCTGACATCCGTCCGCATGAAACGTTTCGGTCCAGCTCATTTTGAGTGCAGACTGACCCCTATTGGTGACCCCACCATGGTAGTGGAGTGGCTGCATGATGGCAAACCTCTGGCTGCTGCTAACAGGTTGCGCATGGTGAATGAATTTGGTTACTGCAGCCTTGACTATGAAGCTGCTTATGCTAGAGACAGTGGCGTCATTACCTGCAGAGCGACCAACAAGTACGGAGTTGACCAAACCTCAGCTACCCTGATCGTCAAGGATGAGAAGGGCCTTGTTGAGGAAACGCAGCTTCCTGAAGGAAGGAAAGGCGCCCACCGAATTGATGAGATAGAGCGTTTAGCTCATGAAGGTGGACCTTATGGAGTCACTGCTGAAGAAGAAACGGAGAAGATGAAACCTGAGATCGTCCTTCTTCCAGAACCAGTCAGAGTTTTGGAGGGTGAAACAGCTCGATTCCGTTGCAGAGTGACTGGTTATCCAGCACCCAAGGTTAACTGGTACCTCAATGGACAACTTATTCGCAAAAGCAAGAGATACAGACTTCGTTATGATGGTATTTACTACCTGGAGATAACTGAAATCAAATCATATGATTTAGGGGAGGTTAAAGTCGTGGCAGATAACAATCTGGGCTCAGTTGAGCACACTGTGAAACTGGAGATTCAACATAAGGAGGACTTCAGAACTCATCTGCGCCGCGCCCCTGAGGCTAAGCCAGCTGAAGTTGCACCTGAACCTGGAAAAATACCATTTGAGGTGGTTAAAGCTGAAAAACCTACAGAAGACTCTCAGCTGAAAGAGGTTGTCAAACTCAAGAAGGCCCAGAGAATTGTCCATGAGAAAGCCACTGAGGAGTCAGAAGAGCTGAGAGGTAAGTTCAAGCGCAGGACAGAGGAAGGCTATTACGAGTCCATTACTGCAGTGGAGCTCAAGTCTCGCAAGAGGGATGACTCCTATGAGGATCTGCTGAGGAAGACAAAGGAGGAGCTGCTTCATCATGTCAAGGAGAAGGAGGAGGCTGAGAAGAAGAAGGAGGAAGAGCGCTGCAAAGTTACTGCTAAGGCTCTAAAGCCAGAGAGGGTCAAGCTTTCACCCAGCATGGAAGCGCCAAAGATCCTTGAGCGTATTACCAGCCAGACAGTTTCACAGGGCGACGAAGTCAAGTTTAGAGTCAGAGTCGTCGGCAGACCAGAACCTGAGTGCCAGTGGTTCAAGAACGGCGTTCAGCTGGAGAAGTCTGACCGTGTTTACTGGTACTGGCCTGAGGACCATGTTTGTGAGCTGGTGATCAGGGATGTCACAGCAGAGGATTCTGCTAGCGTCATGGTTAAAGCCTTCAACACTGCTGGAGAGACTTCAAGCCACGCTTTCCTGTTGGTGCAAGGTAACACAACTCTGGATGACATGACATGTACACATAATTCAGATTTTAAATTCTGCATTTTCTGACAAATGCTCTGTTGTCATTTCTACAGCAAAACAAGTCATTAACTTCACACAGAAATTGGAGGAAATCAGTGCAAAGGAGAAGGACACCATGGCTACATTTGAGTGTGAAACCAACGAGCCTTTTGTTAAAGTCAAATGGCTGAAGAATAATGTGGAGATCTTCTCTGGAGACAAATACAGAATGCACTCTGACAGAAAGGTTCACTTCCTGTCTGTGCTGATGATTGAAATGAAGGATGATGCTGAATATGCATGCATGGTTGTAGATGATGAAGCTGTCAGGACAGCCACCAAGCTTAATGTTGAAGGTGAGTTGGCCAATTATGTTGATATTTTGTTGAAACTGCAATTCTGTGAAAGTTATACATTAGGTAATGTAATTCAATGCAGTTCATTTTTAATTATACCAAATACAACAACAGTTACATCAAGGTACTTTGTCTCACCTCTGTTCTGTGTGACTGACTGGAACTGTAGTTGTTGACGTTCACTCTGTATTATGTGACCAATAGGAGCTCCTCTGGAGATCTTAAAGCAGCTGGAGAGCACCGAGGTGCCTGAGACATACTCTGGAGAGTTTGAATGTATTGTCTCTCGTGAGGATGCCGAAGGCAGCTGGTTCTTCGGAGATAATCTATTGACTCACAGCAGTAAATATGTCATCTCCTCCCGCCGTGGAAGACACACCCTCTCTGTGAAAGATGTCAAGAAGGAAGACCAGGGAAAATACACCTTCAAAGTGGGCGAGTTCAAGACAAGTGCCTCTCTGAAGATGAAATGTGAGTTATGGAAGTTGCTTTTCCCGTGACACTAAATTGGATATGGAATGACGAAAACAGATGGACAGAAGTTGTTGTACTTATGAAGTAAAGTTGGTGCTTAACATTTGGTCTATTGTTCAGACTACAAAAAAATTGGTTACTGGAATTTGGGCCCTCCAGAAGGTTCATCTTCTCCTTTTTGTTTGGCACTTGTTAAGCAAAACATTTCCATTTTTACTCAAAAAACATTAAAATCTAACAATAGGTTATTATAAAATTCACTATATTACTAAATTTACTAATCAAAGTCTTGCTCACCAAAGGAGGAATCCCTTTTAAGATCGCATAAGCTTTCATTTAGCAGCAAAAGGTATATCATAATATAAAGGTTCTATAAATAGCTGGTTTCTCATTATCCTACAAACCCAATTCCAAAAAAGTTGTGACTCTGTGTAAAATGTAAATAAAAACAGAATGTGATGATTTGCAAATTTCATAAAGCCATATTTTATTCACAATAGAACATAGAAAACACATCAAATGTTTAAACTGAGGAAATGTACTATTTTAAGAAAAATATGAGCTCATTTTGAATCTGATGGCAGCAACACGTCTCTAAAGTTGGACAGGTCCATGTTTCGTATGTGCAGCATCTCCTCTTCTTTAACATCAGTCTGTAAACGTCTGTGAACTGAGGAGAGCAGCTGCTGGACTTTTGGGAGAGGAATGTTGTCCCATTCTTGTCTGACAGAGGATTCTAGCTGATCAGCAGTCCTGGGTCTACTTTGTCCTGTTTTTGGTTTCATGATGCTCCAAATGTTCTCAGCTGGTGAAAGGTCTGGACTGCAGGCAGGTCAGTTCAGCACCCGGACTCTTCTACTACAAAGCCATGCTGTTGGAACAGATGCAGTCTGAGTTTAGCATCGTCCTGCTGAAATATGAAAGTCTTCCCTGAAAAAGACGTCTGGATGGAGCAGATGTTGCTCTATAACCTGTATATACCTTTCAGCATTGATGGAGCCTTTCCAGATGTGCCAGCTGCCAGTTCCATAGACACTGATGAC